>JARHVA010003274.1:530000-642500 GCA_037957365.1 Torreya grandis | reverse complement strand
CTCACTTGTTATTGGCCTATGATTAGGAACTTGTTCATTACAATAGATTCAACAAGGATGAGCACCGAAGTTGGAATCTATAGGTAGTGTGGTATGTCCACTACTATATGGGTAGAATCGACCACAACTATAGATCTATTTTTGTACTATGATTTTTGCATTTTATATTTTTATCAAAATTTAAGACATAGATATATGTATGATTTTTTTACTCATGGATATCATAGATGCATCTATTTATTTATAGAACACGTTGTTGATTTTTATATGATATGATAAAATGTGTTTATAGATGTTATTGATACTATTTATTTTTTTATAGAGCATGTTTTTGGTTTTTATATTCTTTAAAAAATGTGTTTATGGACATTACAAATGTTATTTAAATTTTTTTATCAGATATGTTGGTTTATTTTTATTAATGGTAAAGTAGGTTTTTAGAATAGATCCTACCCATTAAAAACAACTTATAGGCATGGTATTAAAAAATATAAGAACACAAAACTACATATAAAACAACTAAAATAATACAAATAAATAACTACACCATTAAAATAATAAAAACACAATATAAATATGAGACAAACATAACACTAACAACCCAGGTAGTTCCACCCATCCAACACATCATTCCATTTTTTTCATATTACTAATTATTTTATCCATACTATGAAGAGTATAAAATTCTTATTTCTCTATAGACATTTAATTCTTCTTATCCATTATGCCTTGCTCCAGATCTTCATTATCCCTCTTAGCTAGCAAATTTAACACTTCCACATTTTGAACATAGTTTTGCATAGAAGCTAAACTAAAATCAATAACCATTATAAGATTATGTTTCAAGTTTTCAATAGATTTCTCAATCATTAAATATTTTTCATTAACCTTTCCATTTGCAAAATTATTTCCATCAAATCATCCTTTGAACAATAAATTCATTGATTTTTTCATAGTGTTCACCACCTATTTTAGCCTATTATGGTCTCTCATGAACCAATGCGTAAAAACATTATGCACCTCAATATCATATCCAATTTTATCCAATTAATATCCCACATGTGTTTTTTTTTAATATTCTATAATAAAATGTATAATGTATGTGTGATTCTTTTCTAGAAAATGTGAGAAAATACATGGTACAAAAGAATAATGAAAATTAGAATTTATATGTAAAGGAAATGAAAAATATGTAAAGTTAAATGGAAGAATAAAATTTAAAGTAATGAAATAAATATGTAAAATATTTATAATAAAAATTTAAAATAAATCATCCCAAGGGAATTTTTAAAGTATGTTAAAGATAATATAGTAAATGTATGAGTGAAATGTGAAATAGGGATAAATAACAAACCAAAGAATCATGAAATAGATGTTTTTGAATAATGACATATAAAGTTTAATATGTGTGTGATAATATGGTATTGTTATGTATGTATAAAAAAATACATCAAATATTCACTTAATAAAAAATTATTGAAAAGTTATATTACTAGACTTATATAAGATCAGTTGAGTATTTAGATATTTCCAAACATCCCATCACACTTGGAATGGCCCCAAACACTAAATAGATAAAATTTCCAAATATATTCATAATAAAACATTAAAATAAGGCTATAATAACATGTAAAATTTAAATTTTGATTCTTCCTCAAAAGGGTTATTTAGGCAACCTCCATCACCATCTTTTTGATTTGGATAACAATGAAAAAAAGATTTAAATGGGAATAAAATTATATTTTTTGGGGCTACAAATTCATGGATAGGAGGAGAGAAATGCCCATACCATTCCCCTCCAAGCCATACAAAATATTATGCTCCATTTTAGAGATATAATGGCTATCTTGACCTGGACTTGGTCAAGTGAGATATATAACTAAACCAATTAGAAAAGTACCTCACACACATTGATGGTTTTATGTGGGAATATGTCTTAGTATGTCATTTTTTATAATGAATTTAGTGCCTTAATTTTATAAAGTGTCTCAATATTTATTTATAGTGGGTTTTTTGTGTAGGAATGGAGGTTATTAGCTTAGGTTCTAAGTGCTTAAACACCAATTTCCCCATATAAGTTTCCATTTGTTATAGCTGACACACACCTTTTTTCTACAAAAATGGGGGACCCCTCTTTAAAATTATAACTTAGAGTATCCAAACCTTTTATCTCACTCTAGCCAACTTCATCATGAGATAATCATCAAATTCCTAGTCCAACATGGACTCCCTAAGCATATGGATTATTTGTAGTGACTTATTCATCCTTGTTGAGATCCAATATGACCTATGAAGTTAATGTAGTCGAGTCCTGATAGTATGCCAAAATAAATTAGGATCTTTCTTAATTATGAGGTTTAATGTGTTGACATTTCTATAGGTTTATTTTCATTATAAGGTTCCCAAAGTCTCAGTCTCCTAGAGAGTCAAACTTATAGACTCCTACATGGTACCTTATGAAATATAGTTGATAGCCACATAAGCATTTTATATTTTCAAAATTTTAATCTCTTTTTGTGGAATAAAAAGGAGCCACATGGATAGTTATTAGCAAATTAAAAATTTGATAGGGTGTGGCCTATTAGGAAACTATAGTGTTAGACATGTTAGTTTATCAAACCTAAATAGATATGTTAGATCCTAGGAGATATTGATATAATAAGAACACACCACATATCTTGTGGTTAAAATCTACTAAAACTAGCCAATCTAGGCATCCCAATGTTAGATTTGTCAGAATTTTATCCATGATAAATATTTTAGATCTTAGGAGAGCCTAACCCAATAGGAGGGTTATATTTACCCTAAAGTCAAAATGAACAGTCTCCTAGTATTGATAAATATGTCAGATCTTAGGAGAGACCAACCAAGTGGATAAATATCACATGAATCAAAAGTTAAATTTGTCAAGATCTAACAAATGAACATGCCCCAATGTTGAATATGTAAGTATATTAGTATTGACAAAGATGTTAGATCCTAGGAGAACCTAACCAAAAAAGAAAGGGCCATATGTCCTATTGTCAAATGTGTGAGTCTCTTAGACCTAAAAACTATGTCAGGTCTGAGAGAACTTGACTTATCACATTATGCCACATGGTTTTTCTATATAATACTAGTAGGGAAAGGACAATAAACCCAATATGGTTATAATTAGGTATAATTAGAGTCAAAGGACCAATAAAAATATGCCATGCATCTTCTAGTTAGCATTCCTTTTACAAAACATATAAAGATAAGGCACTAGGTCACACCTTAGTGTCAACCATCATAACTTGAACTAATAAATAAAAGATGTGGCATATAGTAAAAGCTACCTATGAAACCTCAATTATGATATGTTAGTGTGCCTACCATGATATAGGAATTAATTAAATGGGAAATTAGGTCCTGATTAGACAATCTAAAATGCCATGTCATATTTGCCAAATCTAGCAGATGGCATATAATTGAGATCTCTAATTTTAATTCTAGATTAAAAATTAAATGTGAGGATTGATTCACCAAATTTAATTTAAATTTGCACAAAATGATTTGTTAAATGCCATAAATGTAGGGGATGTATGTGAATTCTTATATGTGCCTCAAGATGAAATCATTAACTCCTATTACTCTTGATTTCCTTAAAACCCATTCCTTAATTTTTATTCTAACCTATGACCTCTATTTTTCCCACTTTATTTATTTTTATTTGCAACTAGAGTCCCTTCCAACTATAATGACTATCTCATCCCCGAACCCTAAAGCCAAGCTAGAGTACTAAGACACTACATTCCTAGATGGATTGACATGTTTTGGGTACTATAACAAATTATCTAAGGACATAGATCTTGACCCTGAGTATTTTGAAAATGATAATGAATAAAAGGATAAATTTGAAGATGTACTTTAGGCCTATGATAAATGTAGGTTTCCTAAATTCTTGGCTAAACTCGAGGTCTTTCCCTATATTAACATGTTGGACAAATTATTGTGCATGGAAAAGTAGGTGCAAGATGGCATCTATGACATGGTCTCATTGATGAAAAATTGACATTATATCACTAACATATCAATATTATCCTTTAAGGCTTCATAAAACCTCCCTGAGTACACATTATCTTATGATTCAATTTTCATGACCACCTACACAAGCACCCATTAAATTCATGACATCTTAAAGGACTAGGTTGAGAAATCTAATTCAAGGTTGTTTAACAAGATGGATGTGATGATATATACCATATATACTCTCAAAAAGGTAATTAATGTTATAATGGTCATCCTTAACCAACTATTTAGGAAGAGTGACTATCTACATGTCAACATCCTATTGATTCCCTTATTTCACATAGTTCTATAAGGTGAGAAGTTTCATATCATAAGGGGGATAATAAAATTAAACATGATAAAAGTGAAAGGTGATGCTAATGAAGTGTTGATTTTATATGATGAGATACCTAGTGGATGTAGTCTATGGTACACTCACCTTTAAGCCATCTACCTTTCCTACATGGGTTCCTTTAGGTTCAATTCTCTATGTAGTATTCTATAAATTATATGGCCATAACTATCTAAATAATATAAATGGGAATTATAAATCAATATACTAAGTGGTTTATATCACCATTAATTATGTACCCATCCCTTGGTATTTAAAATAAATTAGGGACTCTCTCACCTCTAATGGTGATTATTGGAACTATTAAGAGGATAAAATAATTTGGGTTGTAGTCATTCTTAAATATCCCCTCCACTTACACTACTAGGTCCTAGACCTCCTAATACAATAAATTATGCATCATATAGTGGAAGGTGTCTTTGGACATTACATCAATCAGCATTAAAAAGTCTTCCCACCCCTCCTAATCATTGTTAGGTACCATATGTATAGGTCCTTCCCTCATTTACTAGAAATCACAAGGTAATATTTAGACTTGGGAGGATTTGAACATTAGGATTAGGACCCCATGGAATTATTAGGTCCCACTTAGATAAGTACTTAAACTATCTCAGCCTTAACTATGACCATTAGCTTGAGGATGATGATGAGCTCTACTTGAATCCAACCAATGATCAAGAGGTGTTCACTCATATTACATCTTAAATGAAGAAGAAAGTGAATATGGTTTAGACCAAGATATATATTTACCCATCTATGATATATTAACATGCAAAGGATGTCAAAGTGATTCTGCCCCCATATTTCTAGAAGGATTATACAAGGAGTCCCAATAATTTCTCCTCTTAGCTCTCCTCATGCACCTCAACACTCAACTCCTCCATCACCTCCTCTATTTCTATCATCTCATCCCCATAAGTATAGACAAATGTAGCCTAAACCTAGTAATATCAAGTTAAAATGACTCATCCTCAGGTTGTGTAATCCCTAATGTTTGATATTAATAACAATCTGAAGACTAGTCAGTATTAAGACTAGCAACTAGAACTAACACAAATCCCTTCCTTCACTACCTTCCCTCTTTAAAAATATCTTATGGTACCACATAGTTTACCAAATCCCCTTCCATACAATCAAGGGATTCCACTCATGTTCCCTATCATCCCCCCTCTAAAATTCACCTAAGTGCCTCTGGCCTCAACTATGCACAATTTTTGTTAGGGGTGGAGCCTAATTGTTTTACAAGATCAGAGGTTTAAATTATGATGTTATTTCAGCTAGGTTTAGATCCCATTATTTGAATCCATGATGGTGTGGGGGGTTGCAAGGGTTGGATATTTTTTTTATTAAAATTACCTTATTAAATTGTAATTTTGTAGTCAATCTAGGTCATGGATTAAAGGTTTCTAGATCTAACGATAGATGTTATGTTTAGGTGTTTTTGACCCAAAAATGCATTTATATATGGCTTATATGTATGATTGTGAAATTTAATGAAATATTATACACAAAGAGGAGGAAAAAAGGTAGAGAAGTGTAGCAGGGTTTATTACAAGATTTTATTTCTCCCTTGTATTGCTGGAAATAATATACTGGACAAGTTTGGTGGATTTAGTCCATCTTGGGTGAACCACTTTAAATCTGGTGTCTCCTATTATGTGCATGTTTATGTTTATTTTTAGAATGTTTGATAAATTTATTTAATAGTTTCTCTTGTATTCAATTTGGGGAAAAATATAGGGTTTAATTTATCCTAATTGTTCCCTTGCATCCTCTTTCCTTTATGGGTCATCTAGTCCACAACCTAAGACCTCCTTGATACCCTCACTAGTCATTTTATAAATCCAAGTTCCTAAAAGTTCCCCACTTCTAACTAGTGTGGCTATAACTCCCATAATAAGTTTACCTATGTTCATAGATCAAATAGCTTGGGCCATTATAGTGACACCCTTCATGGTCTAACAACTTCATCAATTAGCACTCTTGACCTCTACCACCTATACTCCCTTAAATATAGTAGTTGAAGTTGACCCAAGTAAGAGGCCAAGAAATAAGCATAAGAGTATTCATCCTTATCCTTCTATTTAGGTCCAAATTTCTCACACTTGACTTCCTCTATAGGTTCCCACTACTCCTGCCAGACCATCTGTAGTGGCTCCCCACATTATTTCCTACCCTCCCTTTTCCCTCATCCTAGGTACCTTGGTATTCATATTTAACAATCCAAACTCCTTTTTGATAAATTCCCCTCTCTTTGGAGTCATAACCCCATAGGTGATCCTAACTTAGAGTCAATGGTGGTGAAGATGTTTCCTTAGGCCTCCCCATTCATATTGAATCCCTTTGCCTCTATGCCTCCTCATCTTCCCTTAATTTATTAATTCATACCTTTTTATTCTTCCAAGCCTCATCTACCTCATCCTAAACCTATATCAACCATATTTATCACCCCAAATACACCTTCTCCCACCCTTAGAATGGATATGATGTCACTAGTAGCTAAGATGATAATGCAAGGTAACCCTAATGTTCAGTGGGATTTTGACTGCACCAAAGGAAATATGGATAGGATATTCATTTAGAAATTCATCCAAGAGGGGAACCCTATATTATTTTAGACTCAATGGGATATTTTTTTCCTCACTAGTGTGAGGACTTCCATGAAGGAGTAAAAAGTGGCTGAAGACCCAATATTAATCCTTTAATCCACCCATTAAATATTAGATAAACTAATGCAGGATATGTAGGAGGAAGTTTGAGCCCTCTAAGGGAAATTTAAAACTTACTTCCCAATGGGGATAATTTTACAAGTAAAGGACACCCTATTATAACTTTTATTATTAATGGGAAGAGTGGTGGATAATTAAGTAGGAAATAAGGTACATATTTAGAGGACCCAAGTTTATTTGGAAAAGATTTATCTAGTGGAGATAAAATACAAAATATGATGGTTATAGTAAAAAAGGGCATGTTCTTGGAGATGAATCTTATGCCTTATTTAGACCTAAGATTATACCAAACATATGTTAAGAAAATGAAGGATAAAATTGAGGAATGGATGGGCTTACCATAGATTTTGGTGATTCCATTATAAGAAGGCAAGAATAAGATAATGGCCTACTTTAAGGAGGTCAATATCTCAATGTTAGTCCACTCATATGGAACTCTACTATAAAATTGTGAATTTGGAGTCCACCTAGGTCATTTACACCATGTTATGTAGAAGAAGGTGGTTAAGGACAACAATGTTAGAGCTTAAGTTATTCTTGAACACTCAACCCAATCCACTATGAGCATTAGCCAAGTGTCATAAGTCAAAGTGGCTATGTCATCCCCAATCCAAGTCTCTAAAAAATTAGTGGCCTAGTAAGAAGTGATATTCCAATATCTTACCATGAATCTATCCATTCTAAACTAGGGATGACTTAGAGGTATTAACACTAGCTATCAAGCAAGTAAAGTCCAAGAAATTAGGAGGTAGTTCATCAGTGGCTCCTCCATTCATAAATTGTGTGGGCCCTTTGGGATGTTTTAAATGGATTTAAGGGGATTTTATTCTATTTTTTAAATTTATATAGTTGCAACAACCTAGAATGGTCATCATGGTCTGGGATAGGAATATTATGCTACTAAGAGGTGATCTCTATCCTTATCTATAAATGTACAATTGTATTTTGTTTTGAAGGTCTATAATTCTTAGTCCCAAAATGTTATTTTAATTAATCCAAGATTTCACCTACTTTTTCCTTCACCCTTTTAGATTTTGAATATCTTCCATGATCAATATTTTTGTAAATAAACTCATTTTAATGAATTTAATCTTTTGATATCTAAAAAATTGATGGTTTAATTGTTAAAAGTTATGAATCATTTATAGCTATTCAATGAATGTTATTTCTAATAAAATTTAAATAATGATTTTTAAATTCATGATTGTAGTGTTTATAATGTAATCTATTATTATAAGTAATTTATGAACCCTTTTTGTTTCCATTACAATGTTTTTAATCTATGTATTAATCTATATGTTATCTTTGGAGAGTCCATGTGCTATTTATTATGGGATTTTTAATATTGAAATTTACTTTGGGGTTTACAAATAAATCATTATTTCATGTCTACTTATACCTTACCCATTGTGTAATATAGAGTTATAACCTTTGATGAAGCTTGGAACATAGTGGTACAACTATGGTAGGGCCATTAGCTCAGTTTTTTAGGCATTACCACCTTTCATTATTGGAAACACTCTTTCTTGACCTACTTTACCCTATTTTTATTTTTATTTAAAAACCCAAACATTCTCCCATACTTAAGAAATATATTAATTATGGATCAAACAATAAGCAATAAATATAATCTCTCTCAACTAGTAACTGACACAAGGTGCAATTGCACATATATAAAACCCCTAGTAGTAACAGTCATGGATCATTGAGTAATAAAGGTTAACTTTCTCAATCTTAAAATTTAACTAAAATTAACTAAGAGATATTTTATCCCATGTATTGTTCATGAGTTCCTTCAAAGACATAAATTATCTTAGGTGCAATAATAGATACCAATTTATAATATTTTTTTTGCTCATAAATTAAGGCTTTTTTGTCAAAATTAGGACCAAGGATTACTCAAGAGAAAATTTTCTAATTCGTAAAAAATTCTCATGATAATGAACCCAACATGCATTATATGAAAATAACTTGTTTGGATCATACCAATTTTTAGTATGGTGAGTAAGGTTAAAATATCATGGTGAAGGTTTAGGAAGATGCTTCTAAATTTTTATCATGGAAAGTGGTTTGTGAGAATCTAAATTATTCAAATGGGAAGATTTAGAACTAGGTTTTTGTAAATGACTAGTTGAAAGTGGTTGTGAAATAATATCATCATTAGAATCACTTGGGAGGATAGTGTGAATAGTTTGTATAGAATCATAGGCATCTATAACATCATCATTGGTAACACATTGGTTCTTAGATTTTAGAAGCATTCAAGTTTTGGATAGAGGGTGGGAAGGATAAAATTGTCTTATGATAAAATATTGATATTTGGATTGGTATAGGGCTTAATACAAATAATTTAGAGAGATATTCCAAACACAATAGTGTAATTTAAGATGAATAGCATTAGTTAACAAGTGAAAGAGATTATATTACAACATGTTATGTTTAACATTATTGGATATGGCTTTCCACATTTTAATGAAAACTTGGGCCATTTAGGATTTGTATTTTTTATAGTTGATAAAGTTAGATAAGTTATTTTTAGAAAGACCATTAGTTTGGAGTTCACGTACCAATGCATTAACTAAGTATTATAAACTTGATATAGTATGAGACTTGAGTTGATTATACAAATCCAAAGCATCACCTAAAAAGGTTTTAGCTAATATATTGGTGGTGGAGAATATATTGAGCTTAATCTAATATTTATACAAGTTTATTAATGTTTTAAAATGTAATGCAACATTAGAGGATCCATTATAAGTGATAGTAGGAATAATACCACCTATGTCAATATTTAAAATTTGAAGAACTAAATGTTATTTTTATAAGTGTTTGATAACCTTGTTGAGAAGTGGGGGTTGAGTTATAAGGTTATCTTATGAATATATTTGGGGAAGGGGGTGAAATAAATTTTTTCACTCCCCATTGAGTGGGTTGAGGATGATTTTGTAATTGAAAATTATGGTTTTCTATTTGCATCATTTGATTTGCACTATTATTTTGAAAAGTAGACATTTTATTCATGGCTTGTAATAAAATTTGATTTTTATTAATATTGGATTGACTATTAGAATTGGAATGAGATAACTAATGGTACTATTTACTCGATTATTAATGAGGTAACTTTGTGTACACCCACTTAATTAAATGTCATTCATGTTGGTAGTAATGATAGGCATGGTAGATGAAGTGTTGAGAGTGTGTTATAAGGTATGATTTAATTTTTAATTTATTTAATTAAATTTTAATTTATCTAATTTTATGTTTTCATTATTTTTATTCATGTTGAGTTCATAAGACATGTACTTGAGAGACCTAGTGAGTAGGCACAGGCTTAGTAGCATAATGAGTTGAGCAATATGAGACTTGTGTGAAGTAGGTTGGTAGTGTGTGAGAATTGTATGAGTTCATTTGACATGTGTATGAGGTCTTGTGAGTAGTGAAATAATCTTTAATGTGTGATCATGGACTTATTATGATTGGGAGTTTAAGGCCTAGTGTGCAAAGAGACCTAGTGTGGCCTAATGAGGGATAAAGTTCATTTCCAAAGGTGCCATAGCTCTTAAAATAATTTATATAGTTTTTATATGATTTTTTAAGTATTTTTACTAATTTTAATATCATATACATAATTAAAAAACATGAAAATTGGTGTTAAGGTTTTCTATGTGCATTGCAGACCCGAGATGGAATTTTTTATTCTCATTAGCATGTGAAACCCTTGAATGAGATCATAAGAAGTTAATTTAATATGGGTAAGGTACCTATATTTAATTTAATTAAATTTTAATTATATATTAATGGAAATACTTTATGAAATATTGCTAAGAAGGGGAACTAGTCAAAAACCTCTTAAAACCCTCATAATGCGCTGATAGGCAACATTTTCTTGGTTATGATTTAGAATGGTTTATTTGACATTGATGTTTTTAATGTGTAAATTAGTATAATATGTTTATATAATAGCTTTTTCTTGTCATAATAATGAGTATAATCTATATGAAAACCCTTATTTCTCAAATTTTTATTGTAACATACAAGGTTGACTAGGTCAAAGCATGAAAATTCATAGAGAATGATGTTTAATACTTTTATTTTATGAAAATGTATTTTTTTTAGTATTTATAACACCTAAAATGTTCAAAAATTTTCATATAAATTGGCATATCACTAAAAAGGCCTAATGAACAAGATAGTGAGAAAAATAGGCAGTAGTGAGAAAGAGTTTAGGGATTGGTTGAAGAGAATTAAGGATGGATACAAATGAATGGGGTAATTTTTATAAAAATATAACTAGTATAACCATTATTTATAAGATTTTATGATGCAAAAAAACATGCAAAACATTGATCTCAAAGTGACCTGTCTAACATAGTGAAGTCTGTTTAGGGTGAAGATGTGAGATTGGTATGTAAGGCCAATATGGATACTAAAAATTGAAATATATATTTTTAAATATGATATAATTATTATTAATTTAATTTAAATCCATTTTAATATCATAAATTTTGTCCCATAAGTGTTCTAATACTTGATCTTCTTGACTATGTTTTTGATGCTACAAGCAGTTTTCTATATATGAATCATAATATTATTCCTGAGTCTTTTTTCATGGAATTTATGGATAAAATATACATTAAGGTTTTAGTTATGTCTCATATTTTAATTTTAACACATTTTTATTCATTATAAACTGAATTTAAGGTATTAAAATTCAAAGGTTTTTGACTAGGTTCTTAACGCCTCTATTTAGTTTTGAGTGAGCAAATGAAGTTGATCAGTTAGAGGTCTTTTCCCCTATTTGATGAATTATAATGAACATACTTTTAACATGAGGTAATTTATATTTTATAAATATTATTTTTTAGTATGTTTATATGTAAAAGTTTTATATATCATTCATATTTTCAAGATAGACTTTCTCGCAACAAGAAGGCCTATTGGTGAGTAGACATAATTGGGTCGTTTAAGGAGTAAAATGAGCTAAATGGTGTTTGGTAAATAATGTTATATTATAAGGGATATATTTAAATATTTATTGAAGTTTTTAATATGTTTTTGGAGACTCAAAGTGTTCCAATGTGGTCTAAGTAAAATGTGTGCTTAGAGAAGACATAATTGAATTAGGTCTCTATTAGGCCTAATGGATGTTTTAGCCCTTAAGGGAAATGACCAACCTATTTTGTTGTTTTTTCACTTGTGAAATTGTTTTCTAATGTATTATAAATTTTATCTAATTATTTTGAGGTTATTTTTTGACCAAGATGGGTGAGAGAAAGAGTCAAGCATAAAGAGAAGGTCTAATAGGCCTATTTTGACTAGTTAGAATATTGAGCATATGAATGAATGATATAGTGTTTTTGAAACCATGTAAAGGGATTAAAAATAATAATATATATGTGATTAATATTATATTAATATCTAAATATGTTTCTAAATGTGTTTAGTAAGGTCATTTGACCTAATTCTACCAAGGAAAGGGGTAGTTGAGCGAGAAAGCCTAAGAGGATATTTGAGAGAGATTAAAGAGTGAGAAGATAAAAATGAGGAGGTAATATTAATTTGAGTTAGAAATATTTGTCAAGGTTGATCATAAATTCAGTTTATTTTAGTTGTTAATGATATGGGGTTGGATCCTCCTTATAAGTTGGTGCTTGCTAAAGGACTAGTTGAGTTGGTGATTGACTAATGAGGGGTTGGTGTTCCTTATGAAGTTGGTGCCTCAATAAAAGATATATTAATTAATTATAGTATAGTATTTTAAGTTTTTTTTAATTGGGTTTTATCACCTAATATGGTTTCCCACATATCTCTTATATTCATGTGTTATGTTTCTACTTCTTGCTCATATGGATGATTGATTATGCACTGCCATATCCAGAGATTTGTTTGATTGATTAATGGATGATATATGGAATTTAAATAAAAATTTTCACACTAATTTAACCCCACCCCATCTCATTGGATATACCTATAACATGAATAAGGCATTAAAAAAGAGAAAGATATGAAATAGTTCATAGGGTGACTTACCCAAACTACTATATAAAGGCTATGCATGGGTGAATGGGGACACCCAATGTGAGGTCCCATCATGATATAATATTATCATTGGATCCTTAACTTTATTTTTAGGGTTATTTATTAATGAAAAGGATAATTTTAATATTATCTTCAAGTTCAATCTCATATTACACTATTGGCATTGTTGGAGGGTAATTAAGAGAATTGATGGTAAAAGATGGAGTCCCATAGTTGGTATTCCTAGTAGGGACATGGACATTACTAGTATTAGGATTATATAATAAATAAAATTGTATACGAGACTTGGGAAATTTATGATATTTATTTGCATTCACCATTTCATTCTAATTTTATTTCTTAGTTTCATAAAAAAATTACTACATGGTGAAAGGTGAAGGTATAAATAAGAGTAATCACATTGAGAGAAAAGAGGATGATAAAATAAACAATGTCAGCCACCTACAGAACTATGTAAACCAAGATCAATGTATTTCATAATATAAGGAAAAAATAAATTCACTAGGTTAACTAGTGTCAACTTAGTTATATAGGAAATCATAAACAATAGTCTATAATTTTACTAGGTTGACCTAGGTTGATCTAGTTACACAAGAAGGTAGATATAGTAGTCTAGAAATGTACTAAGTCAACCTAGATTGATCTAGTTACACATGAATGTATAAAAATAATTCTAAAATTCTATTAGGTCAACTACAATTGATTTAGTTTAAAATTTGAGTTAAATCTAGGCATCTATAAATCTATTGGGTTAATTGTGGTCAATCTAATTAGACAGGAAGGTAAAGATAATATAAGACTATGTCAAGAATAGTTAACTTAATTGGGTTTATAAAAGTTTTGACAATAAATTGGATGATTTAGTTTGGAAAAAAGAGGTAAAAAATACATAATACAAGACTAAGTCGATCTCAGTTGACTTAGTTTGTTCACACATAGTCAACTATGTTGATATTGGTTGATCTAGTTGAAACAAAACATATAACTATACTAATATTGGTTGATAAAATATACAATATAAAATAAAATAACAAGTAAAAAGTGAAAAATAAATTTTATGACTATAATTTCTAATTATATATTCAAGATGATGATCAGGTAGATGTGTTAAAAGGATTTGACTGATTTATAGGCTCTCAAAGATAATTACTTATCCATTGGATAGTGTCAACTCAATATTTTATAGCACTAACTACAGAGAAAATATGGTTCTCATAGCCCACTAAATTAAGTTTAAATGGTAAACTAAGAATAATTTATAAGTTTTAACTAAAACTTATGTACTAAATAATCAAAATATGGTTGGATTCATAAGGTTTAATATAAAGGGAAATCCTAGGAATTTTTGAGATACCATGAGGAAAATAGAAACTAAATTTTGTGTTTAGATATGTAGTATGGATATTATTATTGGTTCAAGACCCTCATGCAATGATGTTTGTAAAAAATAGACAAATACTGTAAATAGAACACCATGCAACCTTTCATGATAGTAGCTAATAGTTGTAAAATTGTTAGAATATTTTTTAGGAAATTCCAATCAAAGAGAAAATCAAAGTGAAAATAAAATATCAAAAACTAATTTTTCAATTTATGAATGTAAATAAATAGGTATTGAACTATTTTAAAATAAAAAGTGATATTATTTACTATGAAAAATAAATTTAAATGTGTTCCTTATAAATAAGTTAGAAAAAAAAAGAACTGGGTCGATCGGGGCCAATCAAGTTGAACAGATAGAACATAACAAGGTCAATGTTGGTCGACATAGTGTATTTTGGAAACAAGATAAAATAAAATAGGTAAACCATGATCAAAATAATTTAATTGAAATAAAATTAAACAATAACTAATTCATCCAAGGTCAACTTAATTGACTATGTATTACAATTTTGACAGAATTAAAAAACTAAAAAAATTGAGTTGTTTAACTATAAAATAGAAATGTACAAATTGTTTAATATTATTTATTAATATAATAGAAAAATATAAAATAGGTCATTCTAGGAAAATATATTTGGTTATACATAACGTGATAAATATGACTAGGTCAACCATGGTTGACTTAGTTGGAGGACTATGAGTGTTGTAGATTCGAATGCTAAATTGGGGTATCCTACATAATGAAGCTTGTTGGAAAAAAAGGTTAGAAATAGGTAATCTAGGATAAATTTAGTATTGTAGAGGTAAAACTCTAAAAAAATAGATATTAACCAAGCTCTACCATGTTCAACTTATTTTATATAAATTTAAAAATTTAAAATAACTAAATAAGACCAAGTCGACCTACGCCAACCTAGTTGGTTGAAACTAAAAAATGAAAACTGTATAAAATTAACTAGATTGATCCACATTAAAATAGCTGGTTTGACATGAAAATATATAGATAGAGACAAAATTGGATCAATATGTGCTAACCTAGTTGATTTTAGATGAAAATAAACAAGTAGAGAATATAACTAGGTTGACCTAGGTCAACCTAGTTGACTGTTAGAATAAAATTACAATGTAAGGGTTAGATTCACATCAAGTTCAACAAAATATATGCATCAAATTAAGATATATATATATATATATATATGTATATATATATATATATATGTATATATATATATGTATATAATAATATGTATATATATATATATATATATGTATATATATATATATATATATATGTATATATATATATATATATATATGTATATATATATATATATATATATATATATATATATATATATATATATATATATATATATATATATTATATTTATTAAATATAATATCAGATAAGGTAATCAACTAACATTTACTGTGACACTTTGTATATCAATAACATGACCAAATTAGATTTGTTAAACCTAACTAAGAGGGAACTTATCAGACAACACTAAAGGAGAGGGTTAAAAATCCTTTATGAAAATAATATTACGAAATAAATCTATCTAGGTATTATAATGCATAATATTAAATTTAATTTATTGTTATCAAATCTTATAACACAAAGGGGGTGGTTTAAAAAAAACAAGGGATCATGGTAAGCAAATGGGGACCTAAATCTCCTAAGATAGAAGATGGAATGCCTAGAAAACCATATATCTATAGTAATTTTAATTTTATAGGTAATATAATAAATTATTTATAAATTAAAACCTATTTCTTAGTGTAATATCTATATATCAAATGAAATAATAAAATTTAGATATATTTAAATTTATACAAACCTGTCAAGTCTCAATCTCTACCTTGGCCAATGGTGTTTTGCTAGAGATTATTGTGTATTTTTAAGTATTGAGATATATAGTTTAAATTAATTATAGGATAAAATATTTGTAATAGCATCCAATACTTCCATGAGATAATATATTTTTATTTCAAGGAAAACCCTAATCCATCATTCCTTCAAATGCAGATGTAGCAAAATCATGAGCTATAAAATGTGAAAATGAATGTTCCTCTCTAATAGATTGAAATTAATGTTTTATTTATATTGATTTAATTGTATTAATTATTCTATTATTTTATCCAACAAGGTCATCTTGACAAGGACCCATTTTAAAAAGTTACCATTTAGCCTCAAACTAAGTTGACCTAGGCTCACCTAGTTGTGTAATGTGGGCCAAAAATTTTACAACTAGGTCGACCAAGGCCAACCTAAAAACAAAATATATATATATTTTATATTATTTAGGGGATATTAAGAGGAGAATTTATTATGGATTTAGATAATCATGATTTGTAGTGGGTTTAGTATGAAATAGTTAACATATAATCTTGAAAAAGTACCAATGGTCTTCCTACTCCATTTATAATGCACCCATTATGGTGTGCACTTAGATATATTGAAACTTGATAGGTTCCTGAAAGAAAGAAAGTTTTAAATGATAAAGTTTTAAAATATTGTGTGTACACACTAGGAACTCTATCCAATTGATGTCTTCTCCTAATCTAAACATGTGATGTGTTATGATGAGTCCTTTAGTGGATTGTCACACATTATTTGTGGTTTATTGTGATATCCTTGGATGAATGGATACACCTTTAATTATACCAAATAAAGAGAGTCATCACTACTTTGTCTAGTTGTCTAAAGATAAGAAATCTTATTAATCATTTTTCATTCAATCCATGTATCCTATTTGGTAGGGCTAAGGATCTTATTTGTGAACTCACCACTTTTTCTTGGGGGAACCCACTCAATAGTAAATAAATAAATGAATTTTAAGTGAATGGGATCATGATATTTTGTTTACCTTATCCCTAACCCAATCCCCATCTCTTCATTTTATGACTCATATAATGGCACTATATTTTGAGGCCTCTTTATTTCTCTCTATGTTGTCGTGATTACATTTATGGATCTTTGATTATTTGTATGGGTAAACCTTAGATTGTAAAAGAGTAGTTCACTATGAGTTGTAATTAAATCTCCCTTATTTTTCATGCCTTTTATATATTTTATTCCACCAATATTTTTTGACACTTCATATTAACTTTGCTTATATGTTTTTAGGTTATTATTAACTTTGATTTAAATTTCGATGACCTTTGTGATGTGATCTTTCCATTTTAATTCATATATTCAATGTTTATTTTAATGGTCTTAGATGATGTGATGATATAAATTTTATCTTATAAATAATTTATTTTATTTTGCATTAACTTAATATGACACATCTACCTTTTTTTGAAATGGCATAATATTTTAAGTGATTATTTATTAAATACCTTAGTAGTTACTACTTTTTACTAATCCATCATACCTTTTCTTAACCACCTAATTCTTGGGCTTATTTATTTGACTTGTTCATTGATCAATTTATGTTTCCTTGATGGTTTATTGTTTATTTTTCATGTTATATGACTCTTAATCTAGAACATGCTCAAATTTATATGATACATATATCTCACTACACATACCTACAATAAAAATAGAAACATATAGATCAAATTTTAAAAATAAACAAATTTTCTAATTAAACAATGTTGCTCAACACCCAATATTTCATATGTTTTTCTAGATATATTTTTTGGTGCATCTTAAGCCTATATCCATTTAATTTCCATAGAATAGTGGATCCATAAAATTATTTGAGTGTAATAGTTATTTTTTATGACACTTTACAAATAATGAATGGACCTTCTGATCTAGGCAGCAATTTAGGTGACAATTCAGGTGACAGTTCCACCCTAATTGATGACAGAACTTCTGGGAGCCATAACTTTTGGCTCGTAGCTCTAATTGACTCACCATTTAAACTGTTGGAAAGATAAAAATGAGGATAACACTATGAGATGTAATGGAGCTTTTATAAATGAATTTTTAACCCATAAAACCCAATGTAAGTGCCCTAAAATTCAATTTTAGTAGTGTAGTCTAAAAATAGTAAGTTTTTAAAAATAGTAATTCCTCAAATTATATATTGTTTTAAAGCATGGAAGTTGAACCAATTCATATCCCTCAAAATTGGTGACCTTAAAAATTCTTTCCCTTCTTTAAAAATATGTATAAATGAAGATGTAACCTGAAATGGGAAATCAGACATCTCTTCCCAGAGATAAACATATAGTTGTATTGTGATCTTGAGAAATAATACATCTCTTCTCAGAGAATTCATTGTTACCATGTTATTTCTATGTTCTTTAAATATTTATCAACCATAACTTTTGATTTTTGTATTATTGGCATCGAATTGGTTTATCTTGAGAGTGTATGATCCCAAGGACAAGGTCAAGCTACAAGAAGCTTGGGTGGAAAACAATAGAGATTCCAAACTATCTAGCTATTCACTCCAAATGACTTCAAATGGTAGATGACATTGAGAAATCTGATCCTTTCAAGTAAATGGTGAATGAATCCCTCCAATGACAATAAGCATAGATGCTGTAACAATTTTCCCAAATTTTTCAATAACTCTCGATGGGAAATTTTGGCTCCTTAGCTACACTTCCTAGCTCCTCATCCAAGAAACGCCCTTTCAGTTCCCAAACTCCCTTCAAGGTTCAGGTGAATTTTGATATTCCTAAAATTAAAGGCAAAATCAATGATGATATAGTAGAAAATTAGTTAGATCAATTGTCTTTCTACTTCTCTGTAAACAAATTCACTGATGGAGAAAATATCACTTTTGCTCTTTTGAAAGCATCATTGCCTATGAAAAATTGGTGGGAAGTGTACAAAAAGAGGTTTAGTATAGATGACATTGGCATTGAGGTGGAGCCTACCCAGGATGATTTTTTGGAAGTGATGAAAGAGGAATAATATCCCATTGGAGCATATGATGATCTGTACATACAATGGAAACAACTTCACCAAGGTAAGGACCAATCTATTCAAGATTACATAGATATTTTTCATTCTTTGTTTACAAGATTAGGCATCCAAGAAAGTGAGAAAAATAAGACTCTCAAATATCATGGTGGAATATAATGGTACATACGGGGGGAAATAAAACTCTTCAATTTGGAAACCCTCGGTGAGGCATACAAATTTGTAGTGAAGATTGAGTAGAAGCATGGCAGGAAGAATACGAAGAGTCAACCCTAAAAATGGAAAAGTGACAAGGAAGGTGAAACACGAGGCCAAAATTGGAAGCAAAAGGAGTTTCAAGATAAGAAACCCCAGAAGAGGAAGGCTAGAAAATGGTGTGATTACCACAAAACTAGAACTCACCCCAAAGAAGAATGTCAAGGCATCAAGTCACTAATTTTTGAGTCACAATACTTGACATCTACTACTTTTTCTCATAAACAACCCATAGTCGAAGAGGATGAAGAATAAATTGTAGACATTGAGCCTGACACCATCATCACTTCATCACAAACCAGTGAGGAAAGGCCAGATGACAAGGAAAAAAAAATTCACTCTAAATTATGGGTAAAAGGTAAGCCTTTGCATTTCAATCTTGATAGTGGGAGTCAAAAGAATTTAATCTCTGCTAATTTTTTTAGAAGTCTAAATCTATCCATGAAGCCTCATCCAAAGCCATAAAATATTAGATGGTTGAGCCCAGGGAGAGACCTCTGTGTCACCCATCAGTGTCTTCTTTCATATGCAATAAAACCTTTCTAAGATGAAGTCGTGTGTGATGTGGTCAATCTAGATATTTGTGATGTACTCTTTGGTCAGCCGTTCATGTATGAGTGACATGGAATATATGAATCACAAACCCAAAGAATCACCCTCTCTCTTGAAACATGTTGCTATAGGATACCAAAAGTACCACCTCCCACATTTATCTCCCTGATCAGTGCTAAGTAATGTAAGAGATTTGTGGAGAAGACAAAGCAATTTGTTCTCATGGTGGTCAAACCATAGAAACCCAAGAAGGTCAATGTTGCAGTCCTGAATACACAATCAACACAACAACAAAATTAGATAGGATGAATCAAAGGAGAATATGATGACTTATTCAAGTCACCCACAAGAGTTCCATTGCATTACCAGGTAAAAAATTCTATCTATTTGATCCTAGGATCCCCTTTACCTAACAGTCCTATGTATCACAGATCAATTTTAGAGAATGATGAGATAAAGAGATAGATTCAAGAATTGATCGAAAAGGGTCACATCATGCCAAGCTCTTCATCCTATGGTAGCCCAATTATCTTAACACCAAATAAAGATGGAACATGGAGGCTTTGCATTGACTATCGTGCCTTGAATAAAATCACTGTGAAGAATCATTACCCTCTCCCTAGGATTGATGACGTACTGGACCAACTCTGTGGTGTGAAGTTTTTCACCAAAATTGATCTCAAATTTGGATATCACCAAATTCCCATCGATCCCACCGATGTCTGGAAGACTACATTCAAATCTTAGGAGGGGCTCTTTGAATGGTTGGTTATGCCTTTTGGCTTAACTAATGCACCTACAAACCTTCATGAGGATGATTGATGACATCCTATGGCCCTTCATCAACTCATTCATGGTTGTCTACCTAGATGACATACTCATCTATATCAGTACATAGGAGGAACATTTGTAACATGTTCATAAGGTGTTTCAAACTCTTTAGGAGCATAAGTTGTATGCAAATCTTAACAAATGCACATTTGGGGTGACAACAATTTAGTACCTCAGGTACATTGTGAATGAGGAAGGGGTCCATGTTGATCTAAAAAAGATTTAGGTTATTCAAGAATGGCCCACACCAAGGACCCTCATTGAATATTGTAGCTTCTTGGGTATTACAAATTTCTATGGCAGGTTTGTTCTTGTATTTTCACATGTTGCTTGGTCACTAACCCAAGTGACTAAAGGAGGAGATAAAGCTACATTTTAGTGGGGTGAAATACAACAAAGGGAATTTTAGAATTTGAATGACAGACTTTTCTCAGCCCCTATTCTTGCCTTACCAAATTTGCATCAACCTTTTGACTTGATGATAGATGCAAATGAATATATCATGGGAGCTATCATCATGAAACATGGCCATATTATTGCATATCATAGAGAAAAATTCACTAATATAGTCAATAAATATCTAAAATATGATAAGGAACTCTATGCCATTGTGAAAGCCTACAAATAATGGAAACACTACATCTTGGGAAAAGAGACAGTCATCCACACTGACTACAGACCATTGGAATTCATTCAGACACAGATCAAACTACAAAATGAGAGGCACCAAAAGTGGGCCACATATATTCAACACTTTCATCTAATAATATAACACAAAAATGGGAGCTTTAATATAGCTATAGATTATTTGAGCCATCCACCAATTACTGCACTCATAACAGTTCTTGACTTGTGTGGACATGAGACTGCCACTTGGGGTGATCTATATGAAGTAGATCCTACATTTCTTGATACATATTAGGTAATTCAAAAAGGTAAACATGTTTTTGATTTCTATTTGAAAGATGATGTCCTTTGTCATATGGAGCACATCTGTGTTCCAGATGTAGAGCAATAGAAGATGATATGGGAATCACATTTTAGTAGGACAACTGGACAATTTGGTGTAGAGAAGACATTGGCAGTTCTTCAAAAACACTTCTGCTAGCCCCATATGTGAAAGGATATGGAAATATATCTAAAATATTTCACCCCATGTGTGATATCCAAGCCAACAAATAAGAGGCAAGGATTGTACATGCCATTTCTAGAACCAACCAGGCCTTGGGAATTTGTCTCAATGGATTTTCTCTCAGGTTTGCCTACTTCAAAACATGGTAAGGACTATATTTTTGTGGTAGTTGATCATTTTTTAAAAATGGCTATCAGGATTAATTATAAAAAAAATATTAGCTAAAGAAACTACTCAAATATATTTTAGTCATGTATGGCTCCATTTTGGTCTTCCAAAGTCCATTGTCTCATATTGAGATAGCAATTTCTTGAGCATATTTTGATCCACTCTATGGAAGATGATGGATACCAAGCTGATGAAGTCTACAAACTTCCATCTATAGACTAATAGTCAAATAGAGGTGGTTAACCACTTGATTTTTCACATGATTTATATGTATCACTAGAAATATCCATGAACATGGGATGAGGGGCTTCTTTTCATACAACATGGATACAATCAGGCCCTACACAGCTTGATCAAGCATAGTCCATTCCAATTATGCTTCAAGTTCCAACCCATGGCACCAATTGATATAGTTATTCCAGTCTCCACCATGGAATACACAACTCATGGAAGATCTTAGGTATTAAAAGCAACAAATTTCATTGAACAAATGCAACACATCCAACAACAAGTTCATGACATCCTAGAGAAGATGAATCAAAAGTATAAGCAACACCATGACAAACATAGGATTGCACACCATTTTGTTGTGGGTGATAAGGTTTGGTTGCAACTTTAGAAGGAAATACTTGTAGGCCCACATATAAATTTTTTTCCTATGTGATATGGTCCCAACACCATCACCAGAAAAGTTGGAGAAAATGCTTTTGAGTTGAACCTACTAGCCTACCTTGGTCTGCATCCAATATTCAATATGGAGCTCCTCCAAACATATCATCCACCTCTATTGGACACTTCAGTCATATAAGAACAACTTGACATTGATGAGCTTGATCCATAGAGTTTTTCTCTAGTGGAGGAGGATCAGATTGTGAACACATGGATGAAGACAACAAGAGGATGCTTTATTCCACTTTATCAAGTGGTCAAAAGGGGCCAGTTTAGCCACCAAGGTGAGTGGCTCATAGAGAATCAAATAAAGACACAACTACCACACCTAATGAGGAACCTTGATTCAATGGGGACCATTTATTTTCAAGGAGGGAGGAATGATTTGGGTAGCAATTTAGGCATCAATTCTGGTGACAGTTCCACCCTAATTGATGACAGAACTTTTAGGAGCCATAAATTTTGCACCGTAGCTCCAATTGACTCACCATTTGAACCATTAGAAAGATAAGAATGAGGAGAACAACATGAGATGGAATGGATATTTTATCAATGAATTTTCTCCCCTAAAACCTAATGGAAGTGCCCCAAATTTCAATTTTAATAGTGCAGTATAAAAATAAAAAGTTTCTAAAAATAGTAATTCCTTAAATTTTGTATTGTTTTAAAGGATGAAAGTTGAACCACATAATCTCCATAAATATTGGTGACCTTAAAAATCCTCCCCCTACTTTTAAATTAGGTATAAATGAATATGTAACCCAAAATGGGAAATCAGACATCTCTTCCTAGAGATAAGCATATAGTTGTATTGCGATCTTGAGTAATAATACATCTCTTCTCAAAGAATTCATTGTTACTATGTTATTTATGTGTTCTTAGAATATTTATCAACTAGAAATTTTGAGTTTTCAATTAGTGTTATTAGAGTGGTTTGTATTGAGAGTGTATGATCCTGAAGATGAGGTCAGGGTACAAGAAGCTTGGGTGGAAAATAATAGAGCTTCCAAACTATCTACCTGTTCACTCCAAATGACTTCAAATGGAAAAATACATTGAGACATTAGATCCTTTAAAGGAAATGGTGAATGAATCCCTATAATGTAAATAATCATAGATGCTACAATAATTTTCCCAAATTCTTCAACAACTCTCGATGGGAAATTCTAGCTCCTCAGCTACACTTCCTAGCTCCTCATCTATGGAATTCCCTTTCAGTGCCCCAACACCCTTCAAAGTTCATGTGAATTTTTATAATCCTAAATTTTAAGGAAAAATCAATGCTCATGTAATATAAAATTTGTTAGATCAATTATCTTCCTACGTCTTTGTAAACAAATTCATCGATGGAGAAAAAATCACTTTCGCACTTTTGAAAGCATCATTGCCCATGAAAAACTAATGGGAAGTGTAAAAAAAGAGGTTCAGTATAGATGGGATTAGCCTTGAGGTGGAGCCTACTCGAGATGATTTTGTGGAAGTGTTAAAAGAATAATACTATCCCATTGGAGCATATAATGATCTGTACATACAGTGGCAATAACTTCACCAAGGTAAGGACTAATTTGTTCAAGAGTACATAGATATTTTTCATTCTTTGTCTGAAATATTGGGCATCCAAGAGAGTGAGAAAAATAAGACTCTCAAATATAATTATGGACTACAATGGTACATATGTGGGGAAATGGAACTCTTCAATTTGGAAACCCTCAGTGAGGCATATAAATCTGCAGTGAAGATTGAGCAGAAGCATGGTAGGAAGAATATGAAGAGTCAGCCCTCAAAATGGAAAAGTGATAAGGAAGGTCAAACATGAAGCCAAAATTGGAAGCAAAAGGAGTTTCAAGATAAGAAACCCTAGAAGGGTAAGGCTATAAAATGGTGTGATTACCATAAAGCTAGAACTCACTCCAAATACGAATGTTGAGCCATCAAGTCACTACTTTCTGAGTCACAATACTCGACATCTAATACTCTGTCTCATACACAACCCATAGTCAAAGAGGATAAAGAATAAATTTTAGATGTTGAGCCCAATACCATCATTTGCTTCATCACATACCCATGAGGAAAGGCTAGATGACAAGGAAATATTATTTCACTCCAAATTATGGGTAAAAGGTAAGCCTTTGCATTTCATTCTTGATAGTAGGAGTCAAAATAATTTAATCTCTACTAAAGTTATGAAAAGTCTAAATCTATCCATGAAGCCTCATCTGATGGGACCGAAACTCCCCAAAGCTCTGACACAACTTGTCAGATTTAAGAGCACACATGATTACCAATGTATAAGCAACTAAACATGCAGAATCCAGAAGAACAAATAATTATCAATGAGAAAACACACAGAACATGAGAGGCAATATACAATTATATTCAACTCTTTACAAAGGAATCTACAACAAAGAGGTGGCACTCTTTCTTCCACTTCGTGGGCTTACAGTAAACTTCCCTCCAGAGTAATCTTCTCTCATAGGTCACAACACACAGCTAACACAAGCTATTGTTCACCTCATTGCACATCTGTAAAATCGAGTACACAATCATACTCCAAGTAGATCTCTCCATGATCCTGCTGATGTATTGCTGTCACCTTGGATCTAGCATCCCCGCGCTGATCTCCTTTTTGACCCTCGCATCCATACACCCCTGCAAATCAAACCTGATCTTACTTAAACACACATGGGGAATCCTACTTGATTCCACCATGGGAAGAACTCTCCAAGCTTCACATAGCTCTTCTCCAAATTCTCCACTTAACAATACAGCCCATGAGTCTCTCATATAGATCTCATGCATACACTAAAATTAGACGGGCGGCTCAAAGACTCGAACTGGTCTTCACATGTAAACTTCACGTTCACTTAACTGACTATTTGTCAATAGCAGTTCTGACCGCTACAGGTGACTGACGTTGGTCCCTGCCCTCCTGGAGGTGATCGACGTCGGCTGATCCTCTGCCGATGTCGATTTCCCTTCTGCATCCCCTAACCGACGCCGGTGTGTCCTACCGACGCCGAAGACTGCTTACTTTTAGAAACCTCCTCCTTCTTCTGTTTGCAACAAGGTGATGCTTTTAGCTCCACACCCTAACAATCTCCCACTTGGAGATAAAGAGCTACACCTGTACCCATACCAGTACTCTGTCTAATCTGTATCCTGGCTTGTATTCCTCTTCAAGCTCCCACTTGAAGACAACCCACCACACTCCTTGTGGTGCTAACCCTGTGCCTGAATTTCTCCATTCTTTTGCCTTGCTATACTCCCACTCAAACAGCAACCCCTGTGAGTAACCTGTAATCAACAACACTTAACAGATTTGGCCCATCTGTTAGTCAAGCTCGCTCTTAGAACGTCTAACTTGGCTCTGATACCAATTGATGGGACTAAAACTCCCCAAAGCTCTGACACAACTTGTCAGATTTAAGAGCACACATGATTACCAATGTATAAGCAACTAAACATGCAGAATCCAGAAGAACAAATAATTATCAATGAGAAAACACACAGAACATGAGAGGCAATATACAATTATATTCAACTCTTTACAAAGGAATCTACAACAAAGAGGTGGCACTCTTTCTTCCACTTTGTGGGCTTACAGTAAACTTCCCTCTAGAGTAATCTTCTCTCATAGGTCACAACACACAGCTAACACAAGCTGTTGTTCACCTCATTGCATATCTGTACAATCGAGTACACAATCATACTCCAAGTAGATCTCTCCATGATCCTGCTGATGTATTGCTATCACCTTGGATCTAGCGTCCCCGCGCTGATCTCCTTTCTGACCCTCGCATCCATACACCCCTGCAAATCAAACCTGATCTTACTTAAACACACATGGGGAATCCTACTTGATTCCACCATGGGAAGAACTCTCCAAGCTTCACATAGCTCTTCTCCAAATTCTCCACTTAACAATACAGCCCATGAGTCTCTCATATAGATCTCATGCATACACTAAAATTAGACGGGCGGCTCAAAGACTCGAACTGGTCTTCACATGCAAATTTCACATTCACTTAACTGACTATTCGTCAACAGCAGTTCTGACCGCTACAGGTGACCGACGTCGGTCCCTGCCCTCCTAGAGGTGACCGACGCCGGCTAATCCTCTGCCGATGTCGGTTTCCCTTCTGCGTCCCCTGACTGACGTCGGTGTGGCCTGTCGACGCCGAAGACTGCTTACTTTCAGAAACCTCCTCCTCCTTCTATTTGCAACAAGGTGAAGCTTTTAGCTCCACACACTAACAATATCCAAATCCATATAGTATTGGATGGTTGAGCCCTCAGACAGACATTTGTATCACCCATCAGCGTCTTCTTTCATATGTAATAAAATAATTCCAAGATGAAGTCTTGTGTGATGTGGTCAATCTATATGTTTGCGATTTAATCTTTGGTCAGCCATTCATGTATGAGTGACATGGCATCTATGAGTCAAAAACCTAAATAATCACCCTCATTCTTGCAACATAGTGCTATAAGGTACCAGGTGTACCACCTCCCACATCTGTCTCCTTGATCAGTGCTAAGTAATGTAATAGATTGGTGGAGAAGACAAAGTAATTTGTTTTCATGGTGGTCAAACCAAAAAAATCCAAGAACATTGATATTGTAGTCCTGAATACACAATCAACACAACAACAAAAGTAGATAAGATGACTCATAGGAGAATATGATGACTTATTCAGGTCACCCATAGGAGTTTCAATACATTGCTAGGTAAAACATTCTATCAATTTGATCCCAGGATTACCTTTGCCTAATAGTCCTATGTATCATAGATCAGTTGTGGAGAATGATGAGATAAAGAGATAGATTCAAGAATTGATCCAAAAGGGTCATATCAAGCTAAGCTCTTCACCCTATGGTAGCCTAATTATCTTGGCACCAAAGAAATATGGAACATGGAAGATTTTCATTAACTACCGAGCCCTGAATAAAATCACTCTAAAGAATCTCTACCCTCTCCCTAAGATTGATGACCTATTGGACAAAATAAATGGTGCAAAGTTATTCAACAAAATTGATCTCAAATCTGGCTATCACCAAATTCCCATTGATCCCACTGATGTCTAGAAGACTGCATTCAAATCTAAGGAGGGGATCTTTGAATGGTTGGTTATGCCTTTTGGCTTAACTAATGCACCTAAAATCTTCATAAGGATGATGGATGACATCATGGATGACATCCTACAACCCTTCACCAACTCATTTGTGGTTGTCTACCTGGATGACATACTCATCTACAATAAAACATGGGAGGAAAATTTGAAACATGTTCGTAAGGTGCATCAAACTCTTTAGGAGCCCAAGTTGTATGCAAATCTCGACAAATGCACATTCAGGATGACAATAATTCAGTACCTGGAGTACATTGTGAATGAGGAAGGGGTCCATGTTGATCTAGAAAATATTCAAGTTATTCAAGAATGGCCCACACCAAGGACCCTCATAGAACTTTATAGCTTCTTAGGTCTTACAAATTTATATCATAGGTTTGTTCTTGGATTTTCACATGTTACTTGGTCACTAACCCGATTGACTAAAGGAGGAGCTAAAGATACATTTCAGTGGGGTGAAATATAATAAAGGGAATTTGAGAATTTGAAAAATAGACTTTACTTAACCCTTGTTCTTGCCTTGCCAGATTTACATCAACCTTTTGAGTTGATGATAGATGCATCTGAATATGCTATGGGAGCTTTCATCATGTAACATGGCCATCCTATTGCATATCATAGTGAAACTTTCACTGATACAATCAAGAAATATTCAACATATGATAAGGATCTCTATGCCATTGTGCAAGCCTACAAATAATGGAAACACTACATCTTGGGAAAAGAGATGGTCATCCACACTGACCACAGACCATTAGAATTCATCCAGACATTGAGCAAATTACAAAATGAGAGGCACCAAAAACAAACACACCTGTTCTAATTCCACCTGTTAGGATCTTGCTCCTCAGAAAGAGCACAATATGATTACCAAATATAAGCAATTGAATATGCGGAAATAACCAGAAACACAAGTAACTAGAATTCACCAATAGCACAGAATATGAGAGACAATACACTATCTTGTATTAACACTATACAGAAAAGAATACAACAAAGAGCTGCCACACTCTTTCACCTTACAGAAGTTCGCCACACCTCAAGTGTTCAGTAATTCTTCTCACACACACTCTCCTACACAAAAATGGTCCCAACAACCAACTCACACACAGAATTGGTGTTCACCTCACCAGCCAGTCAGTAATAACCCTGCCGGTACACCAAGCACTCTATAGCACTTCAAGCTGATCTCCCATGAACTTGCAACCTGTAATTCAATAGACCAAACTTACATGTAGATCCCCAATGAGCTTGCAACAACCTGCAACTCACAGATCTTACAACTAGAAGGAACTCTTCCTTTCTATCTCATGCTTATACAATACATGCCAATGGGTCTATAAATAGATCCCTAACTCAAACAATAACTTAGACTCTTAATTTAGACAATTATCCTCACAGCCCAAGACTCTAACTGGTCTCAACATGCAAACTCTTCATTCACTTAACTAACTGTCTGTGAAATGAGTAGTTCTGGAACACACAGGCGATCGACGTCGGTTCCTACTTGTCTGGTTCTGCCGATGTCGGACGACTTCCTGCCGTCGCCGGTGGCCTTCTGCACTGGTCTCTGTCGACGTCGGTCCTGCTGCCGACACCGGTTCTCTTGGATCTCAACAACCATTGTTCCTTCAATTTGCAAAGGGTTGAAGCTTTTAGCTCCACAACCTAACAGTGCAAGCCTACAAATAATGGAAACACTACATCTTGGGAAAAGAGATGGTCATCCACACTGACCACAGACCATTAGAATTCATCCAGACATTGAGCAAATTACAAAATGAGAGGCACCAAAAGCGGGCCACATATCTTTAGCAATTTCATCTAATAATCAAAAACAAAAAGGGGAGGTCAAATATAGCTATAGATTGCCTGATCTATCCACCAAATACTGTATTCACAATAGTTCTTAACTTGTGTAAACATGAGACTGCCGCTTGGGGTGCTCTGTATGAAGCAAATCCTACCTTTGTTGATACATATTAGGTGCTTCAAAAAGGTAAACATGTTTCTAATTTCTATTTGCAAGATAATGTCCTTTATCATATGGGGCACATCTGTGTTCCATATGTAAAGCAATAGAAGATGATATGGGAAGCACATTTCAGTAGGACAACTAGACACTTTGGTATAGAGAAGACATTGGCAGTTCTTCAAAAATACTTCTACTAGCCCCATGTGTGAATAGATGTGGAAATGTGTGATAGCCAAGCCAAAAAATAAAAATCAAGGATTATACATGCCATTACCATAACCAACCAGGCCTTGGGAATCTGTCTCAATGGATTTTCTCTTAGGTTTGCCCACTTCAAAACATGGTAAAGATGGTATTTTTTTGGTAGTGGATCAATTATAAAAAATGGATATCATGATTGCTTGTAAGAAAAATATATCTACTAAATAAATTGCTCAACTATATTTTAGTCATGTATGGCTCCATTTTGGTCTCCCCAAGTCCATTATCTTAGATCAAGATATCAAGTTCTTGAGCATCTTCTGGTCCACTCTATGGAAGATGATTAATACCAAGCTAATGAAGTCCACAACTTGCCATCCATAGACTGATGGTCAGATAAAGGTGGTGAACCACTTGATTGTTCACATGATTTAGATGTATCAATCCAAACATCCATGAACATCGAATGAGGGGCTTATTTTCATACAACATGGATACAATTAGTCCCTACACAGCTCGACCAAGCACAATCAATTACATGTATACTTTGGGTTGTAACCCATAACACGAGTTGATATATCTATTCAATTCTCCACCATGGAATACACACCTCATAAAAGATATGAGGTAGCAAAAGAAATAAAGTTCATTAAACAAATGGAACACATATAGTAATAAGTTCATGACATCTTGGAGAAGATGAATCAGAAGTATAAGCAACACCATGAAAAACATAGGATTGCACACCATTTTGTTATGGGTGATAAGTTTTGGTTGTGGATTTAGAATGAATGACTTGCAGGCCCACACAAAAAAATTTAGCCTCTATGATATGGTCCCTACACCTTCACTAGAAAAGTTGGAGAAAATGCTTTTGATTTGAACCTACCAACCTACCTTGGTCTACATCCAATATTCAATGTGGAGCTCCTCAAACCATATCATCCACCTCTATTGGACACTTCATTTGTAGTAGAACAACTCAACATTGATGAGCTTGATCCACAGAGTTTTTCTCTAGTGGAGGAGGATCAGATTGTGGACACCTAGATGAAGACAACAAGAGGACGCTCTATTTCGCTTTATCGAGTGGTCAAAAGGGGCCAGCTTAGCCACTAAGGTGAGTGGCTCATAGAGAATCAAATTAAGAAATAACTACCACACATGATGAGGAACATTGATGAAATGGGGACCATTAATTTTCAAGGAGGGAGGAATGATCTGGGCAGTAATTTAGGTGATAATTCAGGTGACAGTTCCACCCCAATTAATGATGAAACTTTCAGGAAGCATACCATTTTCACCGTAGCTCTAATTGACTCACCATTTAAACTATTGGAAAGCTAAGAATGAGGGGAACACCATGAGATGGTATGGAGATTTTATAGATTAATTTTTACCCCCTAAAACACAATGGAATTTCTCCAAATTTTAATTCTAGTAGTGCAGTCTAAAAATAGTAAGTTTCTAAAAATAGTAATTCCTTAAATTTTATATTATTTTAAAGTAAAGAATTCAAAATACCTAATCTCCCTTGAGATTGGTGACCTTCCACATCCTCCCCTTTCTTTCAAAATAGGTATAAATTAAGATGTAACCCAAAATGGGAAATCAAACATCTCTTCCCAGAGATAAGCGTATAGTTGTATTACGATCTTGAGTAATAATACATCTCTTCTCAGAGAATTCATTTTTACTATGTTATTTATATTTTCTTGAAATATTTATCAAACAAAACTTCTAAGTTTTGGATCAGTGGTATCAGATCAGTTTGTCTTGAGAGTGTATGATCTTGAGGATGAGGTTAGGCTACAAGAATCTTGGGTAGAAAATAACAGAGCTTCTAAACTATCCACTTGTTCACTTCAAATGTCTTCAAATGGTAGATGACATCGAGACATCTTATCCTTTCAAGGAAATGGTGAATGAAGCCCTCCAATGGCAACAAGTATAGATGCTATAATAATTTTCCCAAATTCTTCAACAACTCTTGATGGGAGATTCTAGCTCCTCAACTACACTTCCAGGCTCTTCATCTATGGAACACCCTTTTAGTGCCACAACATCCTTTAAGGTTCAAGTGAATTTTTATATTACTAAATTTGAAGGAAAAATCAATGCTGATGCAGTAGAAAATTGGTTAGATCAATTATCTTCTTACTTCTTTGTAAACAAATTCACTAGAGAAAAGATCACTTTTTCTCTTTTGAAAGCATCATTGCCCATGAAAAACTAGTGGGAAGTGTACAAAAAGAGGTTCAATATAGTTGACATTAGCCTTGAGGTGGAGCTTACCTAGGATGAATTTTTGGAAGTGGTGAAAGAATAATACTATCCCATTAAGCATATGATGATCTGTACATACAGTGGTAACAACTTCACTAAGGTAAGGACCAATCTATTCAAGATTACATAGATATTTTTCATTCTTTGTCTACAAGATTGGGTATCCAAGAAAGTGAAAAACATAGCTCTCAAATATAATGGTGGACTATAATGGTACATATGGGGGGAAATATAACTCTTCAATTTGGAAACCTTCAGTGAGGCATACAAATTCATAGTGAAGATTGAGCAAAAGCATGGCAGGAAGAATACTAAGAGTCATCCCGCAAAATGGAAAAGTGACAAGGAAGGTCAAAAATGAGACCAAAATTGGAAGCAAAAGGAGTTTTGAGATAAGAAACCCCATAAGGGGAAGGCTAGAAAATGGTGTGATTACAATAAAACTGGAACTCACTCCAAAGAAGAATGTTGAGCCATTAAGTCACTGCTTTCTGAGTCACAATACTCGACATCTACTACTCTATCTCATATACAACCCACAATCAAAGAGGATGAAGAAGAAATTATAGATGCTAAGCCTAACACCATCATCACTTCATCACATACCCATGAGGAAAGGCCAGATGATAAGGAAATATTGTTTCACTCTAAATTATGGTTAAAGGTTAAGCCTTTGCATTTCATTCTTGATAGTAAGAGTCAAAAGAATTTAATCTCTACTAAAGTTGTGAAAAGTTTGAATCTATCCATGAAGCCTCATCCAAAGACATATAGTATTAGATGGTTGAGCCTAGGGAGAGACCTCTATGTCACCCATCAGTGACTTCTTTCATATGCAATAAAACCTTTCTAAGATGAAGTCCTATGTGATGTGGTCAATCTAGATATTTGTGATGTACTCCTTGGTCAGCCGTTCATGTATGAGTGACATGGCATCTATGAATCACAAACCCAAAGAATCACCCTCACTCTTGGAACATAATGCTAAAGGGTACCAGAGGTACCACCTCCCACATCTATCTCCCTAATCAATGCTAAGCAATGTAAGAGATTGGTGGAGAAGACAAAGCAATTTGTTCTCATGGTGGTCAAACCACAGATCCCAAGAACGTTGATGTTGCAGTCTTAACTACACAATCAACATAACAACAAAAGTAGATAAGATGAATCATAGGAGAATATGATGACTTATTCAAGTCACCCATAGAAGTTTTACTACATCACAAGGTAAAACATTCTATTGATTTGATCCTAGGATCACCTTTGCCTAAGAATCCTATGTATCATAGATCAATTTTGGAGAATGATGAGATAAAGAGATAGATTCAAGAATTGATCCAAAAGGGTCACATCAGGCCAAGATATTCACCCTGTGGTAGCCTAATTATCTTGGCACCAAAGAAAGATGAAACATGGAGGCTTTGAATTGACTACCGAGCCCTAAATAAAATCACTGTGAAGAATCACTACGCTCTCCCTAAGATTGATGACCTACTAGACCAACTCCATGGTGTGAAGTTTTTCACCAAAATTGATCTCAAATCTAGTTATCACTAAAGTCCCATCGATCCCACCAATGTCTAGAAGACTACATTCAAATCTAAAGAGGGGATCTTTGAATGGTTAGTTATGCCTTTTGGCTTAACTAATGCACCTAAAACCTTCATGAGGATGATGGATGACATCCTACGACCCTTCACCAACACATTTGTGGCTGTCTACCTAGATGACATACTCATCTACAAAAAAACATGGGAGGAACATTTGCAACATGTTCGTAAGGTGCTTCAAACTCTTCAAGAATACAAGTTGTATGCAAATCTTGACAAATACACATTCAAGATTACAATAATTCAATACCTCAGGTATGTTATGAATGAGGAAGGGGTCCATGTTGATCCAGAAAAGATTTGGGTTATTCAAGAATGGCCCACAAAAAGGACCCTCACAGAACTTTGTAGCTTCTTGGGTCTTGCAAATTTCTATTATAGGTTTTTTCTTGGATTTTCACATGTTGCTTGGTCACTAACCCAAGTGAATAAAGGAGGAGCTAAAGCTACATTTTAGTGGGGTGAAATACAATAAAGGGCATTTGAGAATTTGAAGAATAGACTTTGCTCAGCCCCTACTTGGCTTTCTAGATTTGCATCAACCTTTTGAGTTGATGACATATGCATCTGAATATGCCATGGGAGCTAGCATCATGCAACATGGCCATCCTATTACATATCATAGTGAAAATTTCACTGATATAGTCAAGAAACATCTGACATATGATAAGAAGCTCTATGCCATTATGTAAGCCTATAAATAATGGAAAAACTACATCTTGGGAAAAGAGGTGGTCATCCACACTAACCACAGACCATTGGAATTCATCCAGACATAGAACAAACTACAAAATGAGAGGCATAAAAATTGGGCCACATATCTTCATCAATTCCATCTAATAATCAAACACAAAAAGGGGAGCTCAAATACAGCTGTAGATTGTTTGAGCCATCCACCAATTATTGCACTCACAATAGTTCTTGACTTATGTAGACATGAGACTACCAGTTGGGGTGCTCTATATGAAGTAGATCCTACCTTTCCTAATACATATAAGGTACTTCAAAAATGTAAACATGTTTCTAATTTATATTTTCAAGATAATGTCCTCTATCATATGGGGCACATTTATGTTATAGTTGTAGAGCAATAGAAGATGATATGCGAAGCACATTTTATTAGGATAGATGGACACTTTAGTATAGAGAAGACTTTGGTGGTTCTTCAAAAACACTTCTAATGGCCCCATATGTGAAAGGATGTGGAAAGATATCTCAAATATTACACCCCATGTGTGATAACCAAGCCAACAAATAAGAATCAAGGATTTTACATGCCATTGCCAGAACCAACCAGGCCTTTGGAATTTGTCTCAATAGATTTTATCTTAGGTTTACCCACTTTAAAACATGGTAAGGACTGTATTTTTGTGGTAGTTGATCATTTTTCAAAAATGGCTATCATGATTGCATATAAGAAAAATATATCTATTGAAGAAACTACTCAACTATATTTTAGTCATGTATGACTCCATTTTGTTCTCCCCAAGTCCATTGTCTCAAATTGAGATAGCAGGTTCTTGAGCATCTTCTGGTCCACTCTATGGAAGATGATGGATACAAAGATGATGACATCCATAACCTTCCATCCATAGACTAATGTTCAGATAAAGGTGGTGAACTACTTGATTTTTCACATGGTTCAGATGTATCACTACAAACATCCATGAACATGGGATGAGGGGCTTCTTTTCATACAACATGGATACAATCAGGCCCTGTATAGCTCAACCAAGCATAGTCCATTCCAAGTACACTTTAGGTTCCAACCCATGGCAACAATTGATATAGTTGTTCCATTCTCCACCATGGAATACACACCTTATGGAATATCTGAGGTAGTAAAAGCAAAAAAAATCATTTAACAAATGCAACACATCTAGCAACAAGTTCATGACATCTTGGAGAAGATGAATCAGAAGTATAAAAAATGCCATGACAAACATAGGATTACACACCATTTTGTTATGGGTGATAAGGTTTGGTTGTAGCTTCAAAAGGAATGACTTGTAGGCCTACATAGAAAAATTTAACCTCTACAATATGGTCCTTACACCATCACTAGAAAAATTGGAGAAAATGCTTTCGAGTTGAACCTACCAGCCTACCTTGGTCTACATCCAATATTCAATGTGGAGCTCCTCAAACCATATCATCCACTTATATTGGACACTTCAATCATAGTATAACAACTCAATATTAATGAGATTGATCTGCAAAGTTTTGATCTAGTGAAGGAGGATCAGATTGTGGACACCTAGATGAAGACAACAGGAGGACGCTCTATTCCACTTTATCGAGTGGTCAAAAGGGGCCAGGTTAGCCACCAAGGTGTGTGGGTCACAGAGAATAAAATAAAGACATAATTTCCACATATAATGAGGAACATTGATGTAATGGCGACCATTGCTTTTCAAGGAGGGAGGAATGATCTGGGTAGCAATTTAGGTGATAATTCGGGTGACAGTTCCACCCTAATTGATGACAGTACTTTTGAGGCCATAACTTTTGCACCATAGCTCCAATTGACTCACCATTTGAACCATTGGAAAGATAAGAATGAGAATAACTCCATGAGATGGCATTTATATTTTCTTAATGAATTTTTACCCCATAAAACCCAATGTAAGTGCCCCAAATTTCAATTTTAGTAGTGTAGTCTAAAAATAGTAAGTTTCTAGAAATAGTAATTTTTTGAATTTCTATATTCTTTTAAAGCATGGAAGTTGAACCACTTAATCTCCATCAATATTGGTGACCTTACACATCCTCCCCCTAATTTAAAAATTGGTATAAAATAAGATGTGACCCAAAATGGGAAATCATACATCTCTTCCCAGAGATAAACATATAGCTGTATTACGATCTTGAGTAATAATACATCTCTTCTCAGAGAATTCATTCTTACTATGCTATTTTTGTGTTCTTGAAATATTTATCAACTAGAACTTTTAAGTTTTGGATCAGTGGTATCAGAGTAGTTTTTCTTGAGAGTGTATGATCTTGAAGATCAGGTCAGGCTATAAGAAGCTTGGGTGGAAAATAATAGAGCTTCCAAACTATCCACCTATTCACTCCAAACAACTTCAAATGGTGGAAGACACTGAGATATCTGATCCTTTCAAGGAAATGGTGAATGAATCCCTCCAATGGAAATAAGCATAAATGCTACAATAATTTTCCCAAATTCTTCAATAACTTTTGATGGGAAAATTTGGCTCCTCAGATACACTTCCTAGCTCCTCATCCATGGAACGCCCTTTCAATGCCTCAACACCCTTCAAAGTTTAGGTGAATTTTGATATTTCTAAATTTGAAGGAAAAATCAATGCTGATGTAGTATAAAATTAGTTAGATCAATTATCTTCCTACTTCTCTATAAACAAATTCACCGATGGAGAAAAGATTGCTTTTGCTCTTTTGAAAGCATCATTGCCCATGAAAAACTGGTGCAAAGTGTACAAAAAGAGGTTCAATATAGATGATAGCGGCCTTGAGGTGGAGCCTACTTGGGATGATTTTATGGAAGTGGTGAAAGAATAATACTATACCATTAGAGCATATGATGATCTGTACATACAATGGAAACAACTTCACCAAAGTAAGGACCAATTTATTCAAGATTACACAGATATTTTTCATTCTTTGTCTACAAGATTGGGCATCTAAGAAAGTGAGAAACATAATAATCTCAAATATCATGGTGGAATAAAATAGTACATATGGGGGGAAATGTAACTCTTTAATTTGGAAAACCTTGGTGAGGCATATAAATTCATAGTGAAGATTGAGTAGAAGCATGGTAGGAAGAATACGAAGAGTTAGGCCTCAAAATGGAAAAGTGACAAGGAAGGTCAAACATGAGGCCAAAATTGGAAGCAAAAGGAGTTTCAAGATAAGAAACCCCAGAAGGGGAAGGCTCAAAAATGGTGTGATTACCAAAAGACTAGAACTCACTCCAAAGAGGAATGTTGAGCCATCAAGTCACTGCTTTCTGAGTCATAATACTCGACATATAATACTTTGTCTCATACACAACCCACAGTTGAAGAGGATGAAGAAGAAATTGTATATGTTGAGCCCGACACCATTATTTCTTCATCAAAGAGTCATGAGGAAAGGCCAGATGACAAGGAAAGATTATTTCACTCCAAATTATGGGTAAAACATAAGCCTTTACATTTCATTTTTGATAGTGGGAGTCAAAAGAATTTAATCTCTATTAAAGTTGTAAAAAGTCTGAATATGTCCATGAAGCCTCATCAAAAGCCATACAATATTTGATGGTTGAGCCTAGGGAGAGACCTCTATCTCACCCATCAGTGTCTTCCTTCATATGCAATAAAACCTTTCTAAGATGAAGTCTTGTGTGATGTGGTCAATCTAGATGTTTGTGATGTACTCCTTGGTCAGTCATTAATGTATGAGTGACATGACATCTCTGAATCATGAACTTGAAGAATCACCCTCACTCTTGGAACATGGTGCTATAGGGTACCAGAGGTACCATCTCCCACATCTATCTCCTTGATTAGTGCTAAGCAATGTAAGATATTGGTGGAGAAGACAAAGCAATTTGTCTCATGGTGGTCAAACCATAAAAACCCAAGAAGGATGATGTTGTAGTCCTGACTACACAATCAACAGAAAAAAAAGTAGATAGGATGAATCACAAGAGAATATGATGACTTATTCAATTCACCCACAGGAGTTCCACTTCATTACCAAATAAAACATTCTATCAATTTGATCCTAGGATCACCTTTGCATAACAGTCCTATGTATCATAAATAAGTCTTGGAGAATGATGAGATAAAGAGATAGATTCAAGAATTGATGCAAAAGGGTCACATGAGGCCAAGCTCTTCACCTTATGGCAACCCAATTATCTTGATACCAAAGAAAGATGGAACATGGAGGTTTTGCATTGACTACCGAGCCCTGAATAAAATCACTATGAAGAATTGCTACCCTTTCCCCAGGATTGATGACCTATTAGACCAATTCTATGGTGTGAATTTCTTCACCAAAATTGATCTCAAATCTCACTATCACAAAATTCCCATCGATCACACTAATGTTTGGAAGAATGTAATCAAATCTAAGGAGTGGCTTTTTAAATTATTGGTTATGCCTTTTAGCTTAACTAATGCACTTGCAACCTTCATGAGGATGATGGATGACATCTTACAAACCTTCACAAAATAATTTTTGGATGTCTACCTTGATGACATACTCATCTACATCAGAACATAGGAGGAACATTTGTAACATGTTCATAAGGTGCTTCAAACTCTTTGGGAGCATAAGCTGTATGTAAATCTTTACAAATGCACATTTAGGATGACAACAATTAGTTACCTTGGGTACGTTGTGAATGAGGAAGGGGTCCATGTTGATCTAGAAAAGATTTAGGTTATTCAAGAATGGCCCACATTAGGGACCCTCACAAAACTTCATAGCTTCTTGGGTCTTGAAAATTTCTATCACAGGTTTATTCTTGGATTTTCAAATGTTGCTTGGTCACTAATCCAAGTGACTAAAGGAGGAGCTAAAGCTACATTTCAATGGGGTGAAATATAAAAAAGGGCATTTGATAATTTGAATAATAGACTTTGCTCAGCCCTTATTCTTGCCTTACCATATTTGCATTAACCTTTTGAGCTAATGATAGATGTATCTAAATATGCCATGGGAGCTATCATCATGCAACATGGCCATCCTATTGCATATCATAGTGAAACTTTCACTAATATAGTTATGAAATATTTGATATATGATAAGGAGCTCTATGCCATTGTGTAAGCCTATAAATAATGGAAACACTACATCTTGGGACAAGAGATAGTCATCTACACTGACAACAAATAATTGGAATTTATCTAGACACTAAGCAAACTATGAAATGAGAGGAACCAAAAGTGGGCCACATATCTTTAGTAATTCCATCTAATAATCAAACACAAAAAGGGGAGCTCAAACATAGCTATAGACTGTCTAAGCCATCCACCAATTACTGCACTCACAACAGTTCTTGACTTGTGTAGATATGAGACTGCCACTTAGGGTGCTCTATATAAAGTAGATCCTACCTTTGCTGATACATATCATGTGATTCAAAAAGGTAAACATGTTTCTGATCTCTATTTTCAAAATAATATCTTCTATCATATGGGGCACATCTATGTTCCAATTGTAGAGTAATAGAAGATGATATGGGAAGCACATTTTAGTAGGACAACTGGACACTTTGGTAAAGAGAATACATTGGTAGTTCTTCAAAAACACTTCTACTAGCCCCATATGCAAATGGATGTGGAATGATATCTCAAATCTTGTACCCCATGTGTAATAGCCAAGCCAACAAATAAGAAGCAAAGATTGTACATGCCATTGTCAGAACCAACCAGGCCTTAGGAATCTATCTCAATGGATTTTCTCTAAGGTTTGCCCACTTCAAAACATGGTAAGGACTATATTTTTGTGGTAGTTGATCATTTTTCAAAAATGGCTATCATGATTTCTTGTAAGAAAAATACATCTACTAAAGAAACTACTCAACTATATTTTAGTCATGTATGGCTCCATTTTGGTCTCCCTAAGTCCATTGTCTCAAATCGAGATAGCAGGTTCCTGAGCATCTTTTGGTCCACTCTATGGAAGATGATGGATACCAAGCTGATGAAGTCCATAGCCTTCCATCCATAGATTGATGGTCAAATAGAGGTGGTGATCCACTTGATTGTTCACATGATTCATATGTATCACTCCAAACATTAATGAACATGGGATGAGGGGCTTCTTTTCATACAACATGGATATAAACATTCCTTGCACAACTCAACCAAGCATAGTCCATTCTAAGTATGCTTTAGGTTCTAACCCATGGCACCAATTGATATAACTATTCCATTCTCCATCATGGGATACACACCTCATGGAAGATCTGAGGTATCAAAATCAAAAAAATTCATTGAACAAATGCAACACATCTAGAAACAAGTTTATGACATCTTGGAGAAGATGAATCAGAAGTATAAGCAATGCCATGACAAACATAAGATTGCGTAACATTTTGTTGTGGGTGATAAGGTTTGGTTGTGACTTCAGAAGGAATGACTTGTAGGACCACATATAAAAATTTGGCCTCTGTGATATGGTCCCTACGCCATCACCAAAAAAGTTGGAGAAAATGCTTTTGAGTTGAACCTACTAGCCTACCTTGGTCTACATCTAATATTCAATGTGGAGCTCCTCAAACCATATCATCCACCTCTATTAAAAACTTCAATCATAATAGAACAACTTGACATTGATGAGATTGATCCATAGATTTTTTTCTCTAGTGGAGGAGGATCAGATTGTGGACACCTAGATGAAGACAACAAGAGGATGCTCTATTCCACTTTATCGAGTGGTTAAAAGGGGCCAACTTAGCCACCAATGTGAGTGACTCATAAAGAATCAAATCAAGACACAACTACCACACCTGATGAGGAACATTGATGCAATGGGGACCATTTCTTTTCAAGGAGGGAGGAATGATCTGGGCAGCAATTTAGGTGACAATTCAGGTGATAGTTCCACACTAATTGATGATGGAACTTCTAGGAGCTGTAACTTTTGCACCATAGCTCTAATTGACTCATCATTTGAACCTTTGGAAAGCTAAAAATGAGGAAAACACCATGAGATGGCATGGACATTTTATCAATGAATTTTTACCCACTAAATCCTAATGGAAGTGCCCCAAATTTCAATTTTAGTAGTGCAGTCTAAAAATAGTAAGTTTTTAGAAATAGTAATTCCTCAAATTCTATATTTTTTTAAAGCATAGAAGTCAAACCACTTAATATCCATCGATATTGGTGACCTTCCACATCCTCCCCCTACTTTAAAAATAGGTATAAATGAATATCTAACCCAAAATGGGAAATCAAACATCTCTTCCTAGAGATAAGCATATAGTTATATTGCGATCTTGACTAATAATACATCTCTTCTTAGAGAATTCATTGTTACTATGTTATTTCTATGTTCTTGAAATATTTATCAACCAAAAATTCTAATTTTTGGATCACCTTCCCATCAAATGTGCAATTTCATATGGTGTGATTTGTACCTTATTTCATATAACAATAATTTTTTATCCTAAAAAAATTCTTTTGATCTTATGCTATGTTCATGCCAAAATTTTTGGTTATTTTAATGAATTTCCTATGTCCAAGTTACCCTTTTATTATTTTCTTCCATTCTAGTTAAATCTAACAATCATACCTAAAATCACTCATAATCACCTATCCACATTACAAGTGTGAATCATATACTAATAACTATGAATTACATAGGCATGACTTCTTCCATACAATAAACCAATAGAAAATTATTGAATGGTGTCACACATTTGTAAATAATTTTTTAGGCCCTTAATATCATAGGTATATGATCCTCTCAGTTTTCCCTCTAAACATTGCATATTTTTAAAGCATATTTTCAAGAAACTTATTTGATGTTTCAACCTACCCATTTTATTTAGGATTACAAGTCATGATTTTATGGTGTGATGTCATAAATTCCTCAGTCATGGTTTTTATGGTGTTATTCAAGAAGTGTGTTCCTCTATCACTAACTAGCTTTATAAGACATCCAAATATGGTGATGATATTTTCATACAAGAATTTAGTCTCATCTTTAGCAATAAAACTTGGTATCTTAGTATATTCCACCCATTTTTAAAAATAATCCATCATAATTATTATATATCTCACATTATTATGCTTGCAAGGGTGATTAATAGGCCCTAAAAAAATTCCCTATTACTCAAATGGTTACATAGATAAAATTTTATTTAAATGCATCTCATCTTTTTTGGTCACTATTCTTATTATTTGACATACGTCATAATGTTTTTTGAATTTGGTTTCACCCCAATATAAATTAGGATAGCATAAGCCACTTTGGAATATTTTCCTCATAATAGATTCTCTTGTGAATTTCCCTCATGCAACTATATAGTTCACTTCTTCAATAATTTGTGGCCTATTTTGATCTAAATATACTATGCATATAACATCATTCATACACATATTATACATTAGAACATTGATAATTTTGAATTGAAGAGCTCTTGAAACTAGTTATTTTTATCTTTTTCCCATAGTGTATAGGTAAAATAGTGTGCTCCAGAAAGTTTGCTATATTTTCCAAATTGTCTTGAATCATAGTGAATCTAAATAAATGAGAATTTGGTGACTCATATTATATATCCTCTATCTCTTCACTATTCTATATGTGACTGAGATGATTTGTCCCCACATTTTCCATACCTAGTTTCACATTGATCTTAAACTAAAATTCTTAGAATAACATCAACATCCTAGATATCTATCCTCATACCATTAGCTTGTTCATAAAATATCATAGATTAAAGTGATGGGTGAAGAACTAAAATGGAATAGCCAATATATAATACCTAAACATTTTAATGTGAATATGATAACCAAAGCTTCATGTTTCACAGTGGTGTAATTTTTTTCTAGCACTTAAATTTTATGGCTTGCAAAGTGGATAGGGTGATCTAAACCCTCACTTCCCACTTGAGATATAATTATGCCAACTATGTTACTAGATGCATCCATATGTATATGAAACAAATTATTACAATCAGGTAAAACCAAGATTGGAGTTGTGACTAATCTTTGCTTTAAGTCAATGAAATTTAGCTGACATTTTTTACTCCATCCAAACTTTGTATCCTTATACATTAGTTTTTATAAAAGTGTTAATATTTAATCATATATTTTTATAAATTTATGATATTATCTAGTATGAATGAGGAATTATCACACCTCAAAATAATTTACAATAGGTATCGATCTTAAAATTATTGTGATGTTTTCTTGATCCAAAAGTATTTCATCACTGAAAACCACATGCCCTAACCAAACCTTAAAGGGTGTAAAGAATAAAAAATTATTAAAAATAAATGCAAGCACAAAGCTCTGAATATTTCCAAAATAAGTTGTAGCTTTGATATATGGTCGTTTAATAAAGAGAACACAACCCAGTCATATAGGTAAACCTCAAAACTATGTATCAAGTCATTCAATGTAGTGACCACATCTCTATAAAATATAGTAGAAGCATTTTTTAGGATAAAATAAATTATGTTATATACAAATGATTCCCACTCCATTTTAAAGGTTATATTTATTAGATATTATAATGTAATAGGTATTTTATGATAAACATTGAGAAACATATGTGATGGATAAAATTCATGTTCTACAACTAACTCCTACACTTTATTTGTGAATGATATTAGATAGGGAAAAATGACACATGCATAATTTAGTGATATTTAATAACCATATAATCTAATTTGGCTTGATTTCTTGGGTTATACCACCATTAAATTTACTCAATATACTTTTGAAACTAAATGTGTGATTCATGCTTCCAACATATAATCAATCTCTTCCTTGACTTTCCATTTCATATTCAAGTTTAGTCTATAAAGGGGATTATTTATAGGCCTTGTACACTCCTTTATATTGACATGAATCTACCATAATTAAATATATATGCCCTTAAATTCTGAACTCTTTTGTGGAAATTCATCATAATAGTCTCACAATAATTTTACTGCCTTTGAAATCTAGTGTTTCATCTAATAATCTCATATGGTAGCAAGTTTTGGTAATGATTTTGAACCAATGTTTTCAACTTCCATCCTTAATAATTATTGGTATATTTTAATAGGCCCTTTTATGATAGAGTCTCCTAGTTTTCTCTCCCATTTCCACTCTTAAAAATTCATGTTTAATAGCTATGTATTTTTATTTTTCTCTATGATATTGGTTTTAGGGTCCTCTATCTCCTACTCTAATTCAAATAATCCTTTCATATTTAAATCCTATTAATTATTATTAGATTATTATTATTTTTCATTTTCTACAATTATGTTATAATATTTTAGTATAAAATATTATTTATCCTTCTTCACTTGGTAAGTTTTGATGGATTTTTGTAGTTCTAGTGTTGATTCTTCTTACAAATTTTGATTTTGTGTAGTCAATTTGTCCTCTTTGCAACTATGACATTAAAATATATTTTAATTTTGAAAATATTTATTCATCATTAGTTTGTCATCATAAAATATAAATTTTTATGTGTATACACTCCATTTTTATCATTTTTGCGTCAAAATTGTAAAATGGAATGACTCCTCATAATTTCACACAAACTAGTTTAAAATCATCTTTTCATATAACATACAAGTTTGAATTCACCTTGGGGTATATTTAGGTTGGATAATTCACCATAATAGATATGTTCAATTATCATTATGGTCATTTTCTCTAGTCAATTCTTCTACTTTGATCAATTCACTAATTATCATTCACTGATCAATTAATGTAATTAATTATATCTTCCATAAATCTTTCTTCTAATCAAATTACCCACAATGTATTAATAAAATTTATCTTTCATGAATTAATCATTATTTTAATTATAGTTATATGTAAATGGAATTATAATTTACTTTGAATTATTAATTATTTTTTTCTCCCTCCAAGAGGCATATTCTTTCAAAAAATAATCTTGAGATCCTACGAGAATATTCTTTTTGGATATCACTAACTATTAAAAGAATTAATACAAATGATTATTCTCCACCCTTCATCTTGGATATAATATGAAGTGCCCAAAATTCATCATGAGAGATATTTTAGGAAGCATTCTTAACCCTTCATCTTGGAAATATGATGAAGTTCCTTTATTGATGATCCATATGCTTTATTGGGAATGATACTACACCCTTCATCTTAGAAACAAGATGAACGGTCTAAATTGAATATCAAAATAATAGTTTAAGGATAATTATCCACCCTGAGGGCTCATGTTAATTTTCCTTTGATATTTTAAAGATTTATCCTCCACCCTTCAACTTGGACAAGATAAAGGGCTCGTGTGATCAATCTATGTGTTGATCTGTGTGCCTTAGTGAGGATACAATTACATCCATCCATATTGGAATAAATATTAAAGGTAATCACTTATTATAATTTATGATAAATATACCTCTTCTCATTTCTAATGAAAATGCTCAAATTATATAACAAAGTGCTACCAAATTCTCAAATCCTCTTATGCATTACATTTATACTCTTAATCAATTTTAGCTAATCCAATGTTTCAATGGATATGTTTCATCATGAAATGGAATTTAAAAATACCTATTGAGACTACATTCAATTCAAATCATACATAAAGATGAGGTTTATATTGAATGTTTTCATTGTATTGATTTAATTTTAGCATTGTTATCTTAATCTATGTATGGTCACAAGGTCTTAGGTGTAGATCATTAGTTATTAATACTTCATTTAATCACATAAAATTATTAAATAAGTAAAAATAATGATCTATATTCTAATGATACATATGTCATACCTAGTAGGACATAGCTCACACCTGACAAATTCTTCTAGTCTCTTTGTTATTATTCTAGTTAAAATAAATTTATTTTGATTTTTGCTAAGAAATAACTGGTAAAATACTCATAACTTTTGATCTATTACTTTTTGTAATAAGATTTTTTATTTTTGTGTTTATTTTTCCTATATAAAATATTAAAAAAATAGTTATAACTTGATATATATTTTATGAGTTATGGTCAGATTATGGATTGCCACCTTTTATATCTAATTTTGTTCTTTGGCTAAGAAATAATTGGTAAAATGCTCATAAATTTTGATCTATTATCTATTTTAATTTAATTTTTTCCATGGGTGTTTTGATTCATCCTATAAAAAATATCTCAAAATGTCCTTAAAAAATCATCTATATTTTATGAGCTATTGTCAAATAATGGATTGTCACCTTTTATTTTTGAACTTGTTTTGTGGTTATGAAATGGTTGGTAAATTGATCATACCTTTTAAAATGTTATATTTTTTAATATTAATATTGACATAATTGTGTGTATTTATCCTATTAAAAATATCTAAAATTTTTATTAAAAACTAATGTATATTTTAGGAGTTATGATCAAATTACTGACTTCCACCTTTTATTTATGATTTTTTTGGATAAAAGTGGTTGGTAAAATGTTCATAAATTTTGATATGTTATCTATTTTAAGATTTAATTTTTTAAAGGTGTGTCATAACTTCTAAAATTTTATGAAAAACTAACCTATATTTTATAAGTTATCATTAAAATACCGACTGATACTTTTTATCTCTTTTTGTTTTTTAGTTTTTTCCACATTTTATTTATAGATTTATGCATGCCAAAGACCCACTAGTCAAAATTACGCACTTTGTTTTCTTTTAGATTTTAAATGAGTATGGTGATTCATTTAAACATATGTTAATTATTCATGTTTTATTTAGGTTTTTTAAAAATGAATTCATCTCTTGATTTATTTTTTTAAAAATAATTTATATTTCAATTTGGTGTTATAAAACAAAATTATTTATTTTTGTATTTATTAAATTATTTGTTCAAGTGTTATCTTGTGTGCTTGTATGATTCCTTCACACATATGCTATCCCATTTTTTATGATGACTCATAAATGTATAGGTATTCACCTATTTTTTTCTTGAGATATTTGCCTACTATACTCTTTACATGTCTTCAAGAGGATCTTGTGAATAAAAAATGACAACACCTTTCCTTTTTATTTTGTATGCATGATTGGGGGGTTATTTCCTTCTTACAAATCCTTAGGTTGTAGTTAGTAGGACATCATTACATATCATTCTTATCAACACAGTTAGTTAATGAGGTATACAAATTGAGGTCACACTAGTGGTATATTAGCTGAAACATTCCTTGAAACACGATTAAACTAGTAGCACTTTAATGAGACCTTTATGGTTGAAGTGGTCATAAATGGGCTAGACCCTTTGGAGAATCGCCCATTGAATCTTGACATCTAATTAACAGATATTTTTTGTTCCCACATATTTTAAGGTATATCAAAACCATAAAGAAAGCCCATGAAAAATTTGGAGTATGACCTTTACGCCAAAAACATTAATTAGTGTAGTGTTGCATAAGTAACCACATATGAAGACACATTTTGCATACAAACATTTTGAGAGAAAGGTGGAATTAAAACACCACTAATAACAAAATAATTACTTTAAACATGCTTAAAATTTTAATCCTCTCTCAAGGCAAGTATATCAAAAGACTCGATGAATGTGGAGTGATCCATCTTCAACCACTAAATTAGGGTCATTTGATTGAGTTTTTTATTGATTGATTATGGAATCAAAAACTTATCATAATATACATACACTTTCACAAAGAGGCATTACTATAGTTTAAAATTATTACATTCTAAATTCAAAATTGTTAAACATGTATATTCCATATTTCTTTGCTTTGAAATGATATCGCTATGTTATCTATGTGAATTTGGACTCATTAAAATCAAATTTTGAATTCTAATTTCAAACTGAATTTTAAAATATAACTGAAATAACCTGAACTATTTATATCCAATCTAGTCAACTCTATTCAAAATCAATTATTCTAAAGTTAACTCTATTCTAAAGTCAATTATATTTGAGTCAAACATTTAATTACCTTTTTAAAACCAACTCTAAACCTAATTCACACCAATGTATAATTCACACTAACATAAGAAAAGTTTCACTCAAATTAGGTTAACTTTGATCAAGGTCCACTAATTCAAATCATCAAAATTTGTATCCTTATCATTCCATTCAATTTCTCACACCTATTAGTTGGGAATGATGAAGTCATGACATCCATTATTTATCTCATTTTAATTTAATCTAACATCAAAGTCTAATCTAAGCTTAAACCAAATATAATCAAGTTAAAATTTATTTGGTTTGATCTAAATAAAATCACTTCTAATCACCCCACTTAGGGCCAATACATTTTAATCAGGTCAATTCTACCCTACATGAGCCAATTCCAATCCAATCATTACCATTGAATGTATCATTTCTTGGGGGAGTAATTTTATCATTCCTATATTAAATTTCCATTCAATTATATGGATTTCACACTAGATCAATAATGATACATGTTTGACAACAAAGATGAGCTCCTTTTATGACACTTAGAAATAGGTGTTCAACTACCTGTAGATTTCCATCTAGAAAACATAGATTTTATCCTAAGAATGATTAATCATACTATCATAAGGGAACCTATTTTTTAACATTTATCTAATGAATATATATAATTTAATCCATAATAATCACATCAACTAAAAATTTCGTGCCCATTTCTCAATCAAGGAATGATAATCCTTTAGTTTAGCTAAAGCTTGTGAGGTATCACCTTTCCTTTTATACTTTATCCATTTATTGAGTAAATAATATAGTCTTGGAGATGCAACTAAATATATAAATCAAATCATGTACTATTGATTCCCCTTCAAGAGCCATCAACTATTGAAGATCTAATTGCATCAAAGTCTAAGAATCACTCCTTAGGGATACACCAATATAACTTTCTTGAGCATAATCATACTCATTCAATTTCAAGTCAAGACCAATAAAATAACCCATTTATGATGTTATCATTGAATCACCAATATTTATGAGTAATCATTTGACCATCCTCATATATTTAATGATATTTACTTTGAAGAGCCTCTCTATGACTGATCACCTATCTTTGATGAACCCTTATTTGATGAGCCCATATTTAAAGACCATAATATTAACTAGTAGTTTATCTTTCATCCATTGTAAAATATTCCACATTTTAAAAAATTAATTCACCCTAAATCATTCATTTCCAAGTGAAAAGTCAATAATGTACTTGTGGATAATGAAATTCAATGGGCCTATTTTTTAGACACTTTTAAAATAGATTCCCATTTGGATTTGACATTATTATCAACATAAAACTTAGGATCAAGTTTTTTTCATGACTAATATCAAATTTGGGTTCCATTCTAGAACCAATACCAAATTTAATGCTAGAAGAATAATCAAAATTAGTCTCAACATTGGGTCTAAAACCTCTTGAGTAAGAATTAGCTTTGAAACCACAATATATTAATGGTTACTATGAAATTGGTTATGCACTTATACTAGATCCCTTTGAGTGTAAATCAACTTCAAAATAAACATACCTTAGTAGATGTTATGGCATCAACTCATACTCTTTCTAGATCAGATTGAATATATTTGTGATCCTTCTATTATTATTGAGAATGTTTTCTTTGATATCAATGCAAGTTATCATAGTAGCCTCTATGAGTATTGTGTTACATTTTACCCTTAAATTTATGCTACACATACATTTCACATTAACCAACCTAGTCATTATATTGACATCCATCCACCCATAATCATTGACTCAGACAAATATAATCAGACATTATTGAACTCCTTTTATGGAGACATCTCAGTGGTAGAATTTTTGAGGATCTGAGACAACGTTATAGTAGAAAAGCAATCTCCTACTAAAAACTTATTTGAGGAACTATGGGAAAATAAAATTCCAAACCTAACATATTCTAGTGAAACCTTATTTGAGGTGTTAGACAATCATAAAAAAAATCATTATCCTTTAGTGAAATCTTTCATAAGGCACTAAGGGACAATCAAAATGAATTATCAACATCCCTTAGTGAAAAATTATTCAAGGTATTATTGGAAAATAATAATAGAACAATTCAAGAAGACTTTGTTATTGAAAACCTCTTTGATATGCCAATAGATAATATAATTAGTTCCTCATTAATTGATGAAGATAGTATTGAATTTAATATCATCCCCATCATAAGTAAAATCAAGTTTAATATGTAATCATCAATAATGTGTATGACTAAAAATCCAAATCATCATTTATCCTTAAATTAGTATGCATTTCATTGTGATCCCATTATTCATTCAACATCTACATTCCATTATCTAATCAGATCATTTATCTAATGCCTATCCATTTATACACTCCCTAAAGCACTGTTGAAACTATGAATATACTTTGTTTAAAAGTTTGGAAGAAGAATAATCAATAACTAATAAATATCACAATAACATCAATATAGCCTACATAAACAACATAACTAGAATAGAGAAGTTATTCATAATCATTATGTATTAGAGATAAAACATTCAGTATTATGCATCTCATAATCCTCCATTGAGTTGAGATGCCAAAAATTTAAATATAAATAAAAGAGAAAGACAAATAATTCATCCAACTGTGAAAACCATGCTTATGTTTTCTTAGGCAAGTACAATGATGAAAACTAGGTTTCTTGCATCATGTTAAATAATTTATCATCAAAAATTACCTTATCACTTGGGGGCATTATCATCTACAGTGTAATCGATTCCATTCTTATCATATTAACCATTTTACCTTATCTTGAACCATTTTTATTTTTACCATAGTCTGGTCCAATTTTCCTTCTTGTCTTCATATTCATAAGAAAGTGGAAGTTTTTTTAACCCTATTTTAGAAAATCTCTTGGTATATATTCTTAGTGACACATTAATGACTAGACATTTTGGTTCCCATTTGACATGGTCTTCTATCTTCCTCATTTTTAATCATCCATTATTATCTAATCCCATCATTACAATCCTATAATTTACTATTAAATATCATTTTATTTATATAATAGGGTTTATTTTTGGTAGTGATCCCTTATGAGTATGTTCTAAACACTCCTAAACATTCCCACTCCATGCACTCACCATTTTACGAGTTAAGTTCCATGCTCTTTCCATTTTTTTGAGTTTAAAATTATTCATTAACTTCAATATAATCTCAATCAAGATCATTTTAATAATCTTTTATTCCATGTTCATCCTTATCTCATTATACTCTAGTTTTAGTTGAGCTACAATGGATTGAAGTCTGATTAGACTATTAGGTAGTGTTCCACTTTATGAGGTTAGCTTGAAGACATTTAAATGCACACTCTCTCCATTTTATGATTCAAGTCATTCTTCATATCATAATTTTTCATTGATTTGAGATGAAAAAACCTCAAAAAACTTTCATTTTTAAAAAATACTAAACATTCATAACATTAAAATATTCTAGAAATCATAAAGAGCAAAAATCTCCAAAACATATATAAAGTTAAAAAATACAAAAAATATTATTATTATCTTAAGTCTAGTCAATAATCATTGATAAATATTAATCTAATTTAATTAACTACCATTGGGATGTGTCCTTCCTAAATCCACCCTATTTGGGGTAAAGTCAAATTAAATCACTCTAATTCAAGCTCATCATTTCTAACCTATTTAAGGAAACTCTAAGTGTGTAAATTCTTTCAAGATGTTCTATTCCCACTTATTCACCTTGTATGTATCCTTATTTTGGGTCATCCATTTCAACCATAATTATCATTGAGCCTTCACATGTGGATTTAGACCTAATTAAATGGTAAGATTTTCTTTCTTTTTCTTTTTGCTTTCGTGTTTATGTGTTTACTTATTTTCTTGTTTATTTGATTTTTTGTTGTTGCATTGACTCATTCCATTATTATAACAAGGTCATAATCATGGTTTCCCTTATCATGAAATTGTACTTGAGTAAATCTACTAAAAGAAAATCAACATTATAATCATATTTTTATCATTGGTGGATTGTTGTTAATTTTCTATTAGATCGAGTGTTAGTCCTTACACATTTGTAGTAAGGCCATCATGGTGTTTTATATCATTATGTACAATATCATGTTCAAAATTAAAAATCAATTACTAAACGTATTAAGATGTCAATGTTTTAGTAGAAGTATCTCCCATCTCATAATAATCTATTATCTAATTATTTTGGTCATCTTTGATCACATCACATTGTTCCATTTTTCATGATCAAATCAAAACACCTAAACATTATGGTTATTTATACAAATAAATATGTGTATATCTAAATACACATGTAAATAAATATTAATACATATTTATCAACCATTATTATTTTTTTAATCATTTATTCCATTATTAATCATATTCTTTCTCATTTTTTGGGAGAACTACATTAACCTGAGGTCTTTTTAGACTATATAGGCAATGATCAGTACCAAATAGTTTATGAGGTTATCTTGGAAACAATTTTTTATTATTATTTACATTCATACTATTCCAATTTGATCATATGATTATTCATTCATTATATCATGTTTCCATTCTTCATAATCTCATCACTTTGAGAATTTTTGTGTGCTCAATTGGTTATGGTTTCTTTAAAAAGTTATTATACCATTAACATACATTTTTATGTCAACTTATAGAATTTAGTCATTAATACTATAATTATATTATGAAACAATTGAAATATTTTATGTATTATTTCCCATTAATCAGTTTAATTAGTTAGTTCACCCTATATGGGTCTCATCAATTATCCATGCTATTTTGGGTGTATCATCATTTTAAGCCTATAGCTTTCACACTTTTTGGGTAAACTTAAGTGTGAAACTTCCTATTTAGTATAGTCATACATAAGCCCATATATTTAAATCTATTTTTGGAAATTAAAAGTGTTCCACTTATTTAGGTAGGTTTCCTTCTCAATTATACCATTCTTGGGGGAAATTAATTCATCATAATAAAAAATCAAAGTGTTTAAGTGTTAGCTCAAGTGGCATAATCTTATCCATAGATTAATCTTCTCTTCCATTCAAGACATTCCTCTATTTTTAAATATCCCATACATATCCTTTATCCCTACCTTACGTCTTGATGGGGCATCATCCCTAACTAATTTCATTCAAACCATATCCCTATCTTTCCATTCAATCTCCCATGCCTATTAGTTATGAACGAGGAAATTATGATATTTATTATTTCATCATCTAATCTTTCATCCACATTTTTCATCTTCTCATTATTTTATAATATGTTACTTATTCTACATCTCTCAATGCCTTATCAAATAGGGGTGAATTTATAAACTCCATTTTTATCACTTTCATGTCAAATTTGAAAAATGGAACAACTTCCCATAGTTACACATAAGCTAGTCTGAAATCATCTATTCATCTAACATATGAGTTTTGATTCACCTTGGGTTATCTCTAGGTGGGATAGTTTATCATATTATATATATTTAATTATCATTTAGGTCATTTTCTATGGTCAATTATTCTACTCTAATCAATTCACTAATTCTCCTTTGTTGATCAATTAATGCAATTAATTCCCCCTTCCCTAAATCATTATAATCAAATTGCCTACATTGTATTAATTAAATTCATCTTAGATTAATTTAATTAATCATTCTTATAATTATATTTCTACACAAATGGAATTGTAATTTCCTTTCAATTAGTAATTCTTAATTTTCTCCTTCGACAAGTCATCTTCATTTAACAAAGAATATTGATATCTTATGGAATATTCTTTTATGAGCTTACAAATTATTAAAATAATTCATATAGAGGATTATTATCCACCCTTAGTCTTGAATACAAGATGAAGGGCCCATAACAAATCTTATAAGATAATTTATGGATCATTTTTATCCCTTCATCTTGTAAACAAGATGAAGGGATCTTATTAATAATCCATGTGATTTATTTTGAATGATTCTCCACCATTAATCTTGTATAAAATATAATAGGTCCACATTGAATCTCACAATAATAATTTGGGGATAATTATCCACCTTAAATATTTAATTAAATATGGATGTATCATGTTAACACTCCTTTTATATTTTCTAGAGCTATCATCCACCCTTCATCTTGGATAAGGTGAAGGCCTCGTGTGATCAATCCATGTTCTAATCCATGTGTGTTGGTTAGGATGAATTTGTATTCATCCATCTTGGATTCAATATGAAATGTCCTCATTGATTCAAATTTATTATAAATATACCTCTTTTCTTTTAAAATGAAAATTATCAAATTATAAAATGAATTGTTGTTAGATTCTGAAGTCCACTTGTGCATTACATTTATACCCTTCATCAATTTTTACTAATTTAAGGTTTAAAAGAATATGTTTCATCATGAAATAACATTGAAATAGACCTATTGTGACTAAATATGATCCAAATAATACAAAAATATGAGGTTTACAATAAAGGTTTGTATTGTATTGATTTAATATTAGCATTTTAATCTTAATATTTGTATGCTCACAAGGTCATAGGTGTAGATCATTAGTTATTAATAATTTATTTGATCATTTTAATTAACCAAAAAATGGATCTAGATTGGGGTTATATACAAATTAAATGAAAAAAGGATTATAATTAGATATAAATTAGGATAATTATATGTTAAACTAAGATATAAGCATATAATGAATTTATTATGCTGAGATAATCTAAATATGGAAAATATAACTATGATAAATATATAAATGAAAAAGAAGTGAAGTAATTAGCTTGTTATGATGCTAATGTACTTATGGATATAAAATGAGATGAAATAAAGTGGTAAGAAGATTATATTACAATCATTATATTTTTTTATTCAACACCTTTACCTCTCTAGGTAATAATGTCATTGCTTGGGATGGTTACATCAGCACTACTATATGGGTTCAATGTTAGTGTCATGTAAAAAATATCTACTAACATATAATGATACTACCTAGATTATTATAGGTTTTTATTCACCTTCACTCTATTGTATTAAAATCTAGGTCATGGATAGTCACTCCTTATGAAATGGCAAAACCCTAGATTTCCATCTTCAATATGACCTTGAAAAAAAAGGGTTAGTGAGCACATAGTGTCAAGATGACCCTAATGACCCCATTATAAAAGGATGTTTCCTAAATATCCAATACTCTATAAAAGGTCCTTAGACTCATTTAATTATCCTCTATGTGTTAGCTTGTGTGAAAATCATACAATATGTGTAAATCAAGTATAATAGTGATCTAGCTTATAAATTGGAAAGGTAGGCTCTTGGGTTGCTCCTTTAGTAATTTAGACATGTAGATTATTGTACCTATAACTATTTTTTAGGAATACAAAACATAAATAAATATTAATGCAATAAAGACAAAATTAAAATCTAGACAACACAATACAAGATAAACACAAATTTAACATGGTTCACCCAATATGGGTTACGTCCACACAAAAACAACTAGTTTTTATCTTTATTTAATCCAAAAAAATGAAGGTATAAAACATGTAACACACCCACTATAATCTCCTCTTTACTCACATACAACGTACTGATGTAATTACCATGCCCTCATATAAAAAGGAAGGTTATATATAAGGTAAAAATGCAAAATAATAATTTCAACCATTAGATATATAACCTAATAGTGAACAATATAGATTTAATATGAAATTATAATATTTTACAATGCATTTTTAACTTAATTTTGATTCAGGGGTGCTACCCCTAAACCCCCATTAGGGAGGGGGATTTCAATTATGTCATTTCCCACCCTAGAACCCCCATGCTAACCAATGTTGGGGGGGGGGGGTGGTGGAATTCCCCCGTGCCCCCGCCCCGCCCGCATTTCCCCCCCCCCCCACCCCCCCGCCCCCTGCCACCCCCCCCCCCCCCCCCCCCCCCCCCCGCATACCCCTCTTATTGGGAACCAAGTATTATAATAAGATCAAGCTCCACCATCCAACACTATTATGTAAATATGAAAGATTTATTCAATTTTATGCTTGATAGAGTATTTTTTATAAGTTCCTTGGTCTCTTTGGTATTTTTTAAGGTGTATAATGAATGAGGGTTGATATTGTATTTATATCAATCCCTTTCAAGTAATAACTCACATTAAAGTACTTAGGAAAACCATTAGGATACATAATATTTGAAAATTTGATGAATTAAGGTACTGGACACTTGCATCAAGATAGGATAGTAACATTGATGCTACTATTTCTCTTAAACATTGGTATCTAGAGAATATGAGAGTAGGTACAGGTTCAAAACTTGAGATGAAAGATAAGTGAATTTTAAGAATTTTTGGAAACATAGAATACCTAGGTAATTAATGTAAGGTTTGTCAAACTAAGAGATATAAGCCAAGGTGAAAAAATATAGAGTAGATGTGAGACTTGTAAAATCAGGAAAAAGGTAAATAATTGAGAGGAATAACTAGGGTTTGATTTTACCAATGAATAAGACTAAGGTGATAAATAATTATAAAATATGATCTATATATCCACCCATTTAATCTATTAATTAAATCTATAGTTTAAAGGAAAGAAATGTAAACCTAACTATCTATGTACACCTCATATTTTCATGTACCCAACTTGAGTGCTTTTACAGTGAGTGAAATACAACCAAGATCATGCTACAATATAAAATGAGTGCATATATTTTGGGTTGAAATTACTTGAAATGGATTATAATTGAAAGAGCATGTTTTAGGAGTACACCTATGAGTCGATGTAACTACCTTGCCTATTGATAAGTTATTTTGAAAATTATGTATCATTATAAGGCTCTAATACTAATATTTTTTTATTTTTTTATTTAAATATCATTCAAAAAATATTAAATCACCCTAAGGTGAAAAAACTATTAGTACTACCATATAGCTAGCCGAATGTAACTGACCAACCATATATAAAGTCTTAGCATAAAATAAATGAAATGTCAACATAAAAAATCCTTGTGAAAGAGGTAGAAATAGAAACTAACATAAAAAAAAGGCAAAAACCAACATGTCCACTATATGACAAAGTCACCCATAGATACAATCAACCATTCAAATTTTCATTAATTCTAGTAATAGAATCCAAATGATCTCTATTGGGTCCTAAATGATGTGTTATCTTAGGTCCCCCCTGATAAATATCTCTTCTATAGCCTCCTCAATAAGTAATTACCTATGTAATTTATTTAATATCAAGATAAAACTATTATCTCAAAAAAAAATTGTTACTTCATTAGCCTCTTGAATACCACTCATGACCACCATTTTTTCCAACTTATTAGTCAGTTCTTGAAAGTTCCTATGAAAGGTATGCCAAATCTAATTTTGTTTTTCAATTGGAAAAAAAGGAGATTATAAATGAGCCTTATAATCATGCTATAAGAGATTATAATCAATGATAATAACACCAATGTCCAAGTTCATTTCTTCCTCATTGACATGTTACCATCAAAATTAGTTTTTGCCATGGTAGAGCTTGCATTGATTTCCATACAATATTTTAAAGATTATATCCAACCCTTGGTGTCATTATTATATTAATCATAAGAGTAAATTCAAGAAGGAATATGATATTTTTCCTGTTCAAAGTAGGATTTTTTTAATACATAGCTATTCATATTCTAGAATAGTTATCTCAGTTGCAGTTGGATTTGAAAGGCTCTAGTCAGGATGTGAGATAAGTTTTGGATACCCTTTAGTGTCTAATATGTAATTAGAAGTGACATTAAACAACCCTATCAGTAACAAGAAATCTATTTACTTTTTTTGAATCTTTATTTATAGATATATATTCATAACCACAATTATTACAATGACTTCAACTATAAATTTAGTAAGTACCCTAGTTCTACCTCGAAAAATATCATGGTTATTTTTCTTCCATATAAATCACATAATATTAGTTGAGAAAACTAACTAAATTTTGTGGAAAAAGGATGGATTTTATTTTTATAACAAGCATACCCAAATTCAATATTAAACCACTTAATTTCATAGTAAAAAATAATAGCCCAACTATAAAGAAAACATTTTTGAATCTTAAAAGCATATTGGCAAGCAAAGAAAATATGTTAAATTCACTCAACATCACTACATAAAATACAAAGAGGAAAGTATTCACATTTATCAAGAACTTTACCAACAACTAACTTATCATACAATAACAACCATCTAAAATAGACTTTTTTGGTTCAATATAGGAAGACTAGACCACTTGAAATCTAAAATCCTAACTACAGTAGGAGTCATAGACATTCTACACACAATTAGGCATTAAATATGGTGGATTGTTGAAATAAAGTTTAAGGTACATAATCTTGGTCATGAAATCATGAAGGGGAGGCACTTTGATCCATTTGATATTGTCTTAGAATTCATTATCATTATCAAGATGATTCACAGAGTTATAGTCTTTGAGATATTTCCTTACCATGGAATACATCCTACATTATGTATTAGGAATATGATACCTATGTCTAATAATATCCCAGGAGGCCCAATCCTTAGGCCCACATAAATCCTTGAAGTCCCTTGGACCTTTATTAAACCATTCTAAAATAGATCATCCCTTGGTAAGGGCCAATAGATGATTATTGACTTGAATATTCCACCATAATGATATATACCCTTGGTATCAAGATCCCATCAAAATAAAAACATGTTTGGAAGTTAAAATGTGTTTCACTACATCCTAGACCTTCCAAATAGATTTAATGATAGGAGTGTTAGCTACTTTCAAAGAATGGAGGGAAAGCAAAATGTTGGCCATGTGCAAACATTTCCATTTGGCTTTACCTTTGGGAAATTATCTCAAAATGTTATTTCTAACCAAAATTTTCCATGGTTCATATCCATTAAATTCGTTGATGATCCACTTAACCACAAGGGTGATAACTTGAATACATATGTATTTCAAACCAACACCACCAAGATTTATTGGTTTATAATAGAATTTCTAGGAAACTGCATGCCTTTTTCTATTACCATTTCCATAAAACCCAAAAAATTCTCTAATAATTTTATGCAATAGATTGATATAAGTTTTTATTAATATCCATCATGAATAATAATAAATATTGTATGAAGAGATTTTTTTTTTTTACAAACCTAGATTTTACTTGGGAGGGAAAGCAGGTGGCCATGCCACTTTTCAATTTTCTTGTTAATCTTGGTGTATAACCATTCCCAAATATATTTGAGTGATGGATTAATATAAAATTAAATCCCAAAATATCTAACCAATTGATTGGGGCACTTAAAATATCACCCAAATTTAGTTATCTAGTCAGGTTAGTTTTCCTCCTAAGCAATAATATTAGACTTGTGATATGAAATTTTGGATCCAACATCTAGGAAATAGCTATTCAATCTATCTCTAACATGTTCTATATTTTCCTTGGAGAGTTTAAAAAATAGAGTAGAATAATCATTGAACAATACATCGATCATTTATTTTTTATTATGAAGTTGGATACCTTTCATAGGGGGGCCAATATCATTCATTCTCAATAGATAATGTCATGCCTCTACAACAAAGATACAGAGAAAATGAGTAAGTGGACAACCTTTTATAATTGATATTTGAAAGGGAAGAGATTATTTAATTTCCCCATTTACCTACATAACTACATAGGTATATTTTAATAAAATAGAAATCATTCTATATAACCTATCTTGAGATCCATAGGCCCTCGACATTCTTTAAATAAAGGGTCATTCTATTATATCATATGATTTTTTAAAGTCAAGAAGAATCATTATAATATATTGTTGAGAATATCTTTCCCAATACATTACTTCCCATATTACAAGATATTATCAAGTATATATCTTCCTACCACAAACCCAATATGAGTTTCATATATTACTTGGGATAGCAATGGGGATAGACTTTTCACCAAAATCTTATCCATGATTTTATAAGAAACATTGAGTAGTGTAATTGGACACCAATTTTTAACAAGGAAGGGATATAATTCTTTTGAAATGAGATTAATAACCCATTTATTGATTTCTAGACTAAGAGATCCCACCCCATTTGCTTATTTATACAATTCTAAGCAACTTGAAGAGATCCAATCTTTATTTACTTTATAGAATTTAGCTAGGAAACCATCAATACTAGGGGCCTTGATGGATTTCAAGAATCAATCACATTCCTAACCTCATCTAATGATATTTCACTATCTAGAAAATATGCTTGAATTGATGATATTTTCCTTAGAGTAATATTCTCACACAAAACCCTACTCTATTTTATCTACTTAATTAACCCATTAGTTAAAAACAAGTTTGAGTAGAAATCTAAAAAACCTTTTTTGATAGTATTGGTATTCTAAAATCTTATCATTGTCTTTAATGCTTGTTATTTTTTAATTTTTGATGTTTGGGCTTTATAAACTGAAATTAAAATTTATAACCCTTATCAATTAATTTAAGATAGTTGAGCATGGACTAAAAATGGGCACCTCTGAGACTATAAATTTGTTTTTATCTTAGATCATGCTTGGTAGAGAAGAGTAGATTGAGCAAGGATACATTGACTAGTCCCTTACAGGTTCAACTTCCAACCTGATAATATTCTCTTGGTTAATTAAAAAATATTTTATTATCCTCTTTAATTTAATTTTCCCATAAGCCATAGAAATATTTTTAGATAGATCCATATAGTTATTCCATGTATCAATTTTATAGTCAGAATCTGAGGCAAACTTTCCTACATTCTAGACTAAGGGAACCATTCAAAAAATTCTCTATCTTCAAGGTGGGACACATTGAGTTTATACAAACCTTTCAAGGTGGTCTTCTCATATTTTTCATTGTTACTAAGATAAACATTTAATTTGATGGGTTGATGGTCCAAGATGGTGAATGATTAGACTTTGAATACATTGCCATGGCCTATTAGACTTTGACTACAATGCCATGGTATTTAGGACAAATTTCAAAGGCATATTTACTCAAATAGAATCTATCAAGTTTTTATTAAAGTCTTTTAGGCCTATCCTAGTTGTTGCACAAAACATACCATATTAATTTACTTTGAGATTTACCTTTATATAAGGGGTCTACCAGTTTTTTAAATATTTTAAATTTGGACCAAAAAAACTCATTACCTTTACATATATGTATATCTCCTCCAAGTTTATCCTCTCTTTTTTTAATCATATTAAATTCACCTCCAAATATCCATGGAATGTATTTCATATTAGATGTGATCTGGGTTCATAATTTTTTTCTTTATCTATAGTCATTGGGAGCATATATATTACAAATCCAAAAAATCTTCTCATGCGTATTGATAACAAATTAGACCACCCTATTACAGGGAGAAACACCATGTTATAAAATAATGTCTTTCTAAGACTGATTAATTAGAATGGAGGCACCTCCTTTACCTCTATTGTGATTAGTTGAGAAGAAAATTACATTAGGCAAAATTAAGTTAAGGGTGAAAGACAAGATTGTGGTTGGAGCTTTGACCTCATGATAAGGAAAAAATCAAGATTAACTTAAGAATGCCTAAATTTTCTAAAAATTTGTTTCTTATCTTAGGATTCAATCCCCCTTACATTCTAACTTAAAATATGCATTAAAAAATATGGTATTACTTGGTTTTATTAGGGGACTTACTTCCCCTTTATTTTGATACAATCTAGAAAAACATTTCGGAACCTTATTTTACTTATTCCTTTTCTTACTATTATTTTCACTATCATCCAATACCCCACTTATTATTCCTCTTCCCTCCTTGACACTAGGGCCATCTAGGGGAATATTTTTAGTAACAACAATTTTCAATATTTTTTGAGAGCCTTTGGGGGTCCAGTTATCCCCTTTATCATGATTTGGGGGAGTATCTTTATCTATATCACCATTGGATGGAACCTTAAAATCCTCTTTATTAGGAGAGATATCTATCAAGGGTTATATCTAATCAAAAATATTATTAGGTAGAAACACTATTTCATCATACACCCTATCCTCATATTCATCCCCATGAACACTCAAAGTTCCCTTCAAATCCACAAAGGGTTCCCCTTAGATAGGGGGTCAACATCTATAATTAACACATCATGTAATCCTAGATAATTTCTTGAATTAGAGGGAATCTTGGCATGTTCTATGAACTCAAGCTATTTACCATGTTCTTTGGTAATTGTTACACCAACATTCATGGGTACAAGATTACAAATTGGTAGAGGTTCCCTAATATCAGTCACATGAGAAGTGGAACCACTCTCTCCAAATTTTAATTCATTTTGAAAACTAAGGCCATTATTAGGGGATGTTCTGCCTTCCTCAAATTCATAGTTAAAAATTGGATTTTTTATGTTTTCTAGGTCCTCCATTCAAGGTAGGAGGGTATTAAAATTAACATATTTTCTACTAAGTTTAAGATCATATTTTGAAATAGTATCATTTTTTTTATTGGTTATAATTAGAGTGAAGTTTTTCCTCTTGTGACCATCCATTAAAAAAAAAGGCATTTAAACCACCCAATCCTTAGATAGGGCATATACAAGAATTCTCATTGAATCAAAGACAAGGGATTTAATGAATGTATCTAGAGGGTATAAATATATTATAACCCACATGTTCATATGGAATATATACCACCTAATGTATTCAATCATTATCAATTCACTAAGAGGATAAAGTGATTGATAGACTAAATTTCACAATCAAAGGGAGACATGTTCAATATCGACCCATCTAGGGGATGTTTTGAACACCAAATCTTAGCTTTCTAAATTATGGTTTCAAGAGACTACCTTGAATAATAATTTCCCAACATTCCAAAGGGATTTATTTATGAATATTATCTACATATTATAATTTATAAATAGGACAAAAAAATTCCTTTCTAAAAAATTCTACAAAAACTAACATAAATACCCATTTTCTTTTCCCAAATTGAATTTAGCAAATTATCAAAAAAAATTCTTTAGGGGAGATAATTTCTATCCAAACAAATAAATAAAATACCAAAATTTTGAATATGAGACTCTTTTCTATCTAAATCTTTTTTAATAGATAGATTGGGTTAAAGAAAAAGGGTTTTACCAGATCTAGGTCACTTAACTTTCTATCCCTCAACCATTTCTAATTCCATCCTTAGGTGAACTGCTTGAGACATCAACAAACTCTTCACCTAATGAATGGCTTTAAAACTCCTCTTGTCATAAAAATTCACTAAGTAGCTTCCTATTTTAACTGATTTTTCCACTATTCTTATCAATATGAGGTTTTTAGCTATAATATTTAGGATAATCATTAACTAATACTTTTGTTTACATTTTCATTAATAACAACATCTCTAAGACACTCCACATTATTCAACACTCTTCAATCATTTCCTTCCATAGGAAATTACCATTAATTACACTTACCATCAAAATAGCTAGCATGTATCAATAGATCAAGGTTAGGGTAAGGGAGTGCATGTGACATTCATAACAAGACCAAGAAGACACACAATTAATTCCTGTATAGGGAAATAAACACACTATCAAGCACAATAATAATTAAGACATAATTAACCAAGATACATGAAACAATTCAATGTTAAAAAACCCTTTACATATATATAATAAAGAACCATAATCAAACCAAGGAATCAAAGGGGACCAAAGAAGAAGGAAGCAATCATGAAGAAATAATAATGGGGGGTGACTATTCATCTCCCCATTTGAAATCTTCACCTTGTTTTTTTATAACACTAAGATTAGGAAAAATATAGATAAATATTTAAAGTGAATATATCCAAATAAATAGAGAGATATAGAGATATATAGAGAGATATTGGAAGTCACATTTACCCATCTTTGGATCAAAATTAAGTTACCACCTAGTAGTTGATATTAGCATAATCGTGCAACCCAAGGCTGGATGATAAATTCCAACCTAAAAAATTGGAAATATTGAGTGATTTGACCACCTTACCCATACCAAATGGCGACCTAATTAATTTAATAGATTGGTTTAATAAAAATATGTAAAAGTTTGTGGGGTATTAGAATGAAAATAGTCTATTATATGGTAACAATCCATAAAAGAGTTTTTGAATTTGAAATAGATTTATATTCTATAATATTATGCACATGTTTCATGATAAAAATTTCTATAATGATAGTACCAATATACATAATTCTATCGCAACTATGAATCTAAATCATATAATTACATACTTGGCCAAGTTGGATAATTGTGCAAGTGTGGAGGACATGTTCCAAAGCATGAACCCACTATATATGGATAAATACGTGTTAAGCATGAACTATACTGAGACAAGGGCTGAATCAATATATTATATATCTTTTTACTTAATCTGATTTATTTTCTTTAACCACTTAATCACACATTCAAGATATGAAATAAAACTAAAACAATAATTTGCACCACACGAGAGAGAGAGAGAGAGAGAGAGAGAGAGAGAGAGAGAGAGAGAGAGAGAGAGAGAGAGAGAGAGAGAGAGAGAGAGAGAGTAGATTTTTACATGGAAACTCAAAGTAATAAAAACCGCAGAGAATAATTTCCAGTATATGAATGAGCACCAACTCAAAATAAAAATTTTTCAAACACAAACTTGTAGGAACACCGACCCCTTTTCTGAGCACCATCACAACAACAATTTGTGAGCACCAACCCACAGGAGAACCAACCCCTGTTGTGTATAAAATGTAACTATATCTCAATGTTGTTTACTCAACAAATGATAGAACTCTACAATATATCCTAATTTTCTCTCTTTGAAAACAAATACAAACCATGCACTCTCTTGCATATTACAAATGGCTTCTCAAGCCTTTATTTATAGCTTTTCAAATGACCTTTGGCATTCACCCTTTGTGACCCTTAAAACCTCATGGAAAAAGTTGCCAAAATTTCATGACCCTTCGTATCCTTTCATTTGAAAAGTCATATGGTGATTCTTCATAAGCAAAAGCATCATTTCCTCTTTTGTATTTATCTTGGTGACTTTTCATATTCCTCAAAGTGGCCCTTCATAGAAAAATGTGCCATACCTATTTTGTCTTCACATGGTGACTCTTGGAATTCCTCAAGATGACTCTTCATGAGAAAATGAATCCCATTACTCTTTCATCTTTTACCCCATGACTCTTTGACTTCTCCATGGGCCCTTTTTTGACTTATATGCAACCAAAAATATATTCATTAATATTAAATAAATATTAACACACATTATCCAAGATATGAATATTAAAAACACCATTAAATGTAATGGGGACTTTATCACCAATAATTATAGACCTTTGACATCAATGATAATATTTCCAAAATTTTCCCCTTTTTCATTGATGGCAACTTCAAACTGAAACTACCACATTTTGAAACCTGCACATACTATCATCTGAAAAACACATAGTAATTCCCCCTTACTATACCAACCTATACCTATTCCTTGTACCTATTTCTACACTTGTACCTATTATTATCCCCCTTTGACATCAATGGCAAAGGGCCTACTTGGAGTTAACAATTAGCTCCCCCTCAACTAATGTTGAATGTTAATGGTAAGAAGTAAAAGAAATTACTCCCAACTTCTCTCATAGATACTCAAATATGTCTTTTGGTAGTGCTTTTGTGAAAATATCTACAATCTACTCTGTAGTACTGATATAATCCATCTTAACCTATTTATATGCAACATACTCTCTTAATAAGTGATATCTAATGGGAATATGTTTTGTTCTTTAATGCATCACTAGATTCTTTGAAATATTAATAGCACTTGTGTTATCACAAAAAATAGAAATGGGTTCATCATACTTTACCTTGATATCTTCCAAAGTTTGATTCATCCAAAGCACTTGAGTATAACATAATACCACTACAATATATTCTAATTCAACTTTAGAAAGTGATATTGAATTTTGCTTCTTTCTTAGCCATGATACTAAGCTATCACCAAGGAAGAAAGCTCCTCCACTTGTACTCTTTCTATCATCCAAACACCCAATCCAATCTGATTCTATATAATAAACCAAAGTGAAATATTTACCTATGGGATACTAGAATCCATAATCCAATGTCCCATTAATATATCTAAATATTCTCTTCACCAAATAAACATGACAGTCTTTTGGAGTTGACTGATATCTTGCAACCATACCTACTACATGCATGATATCTGGCCTTAATGCTTCTATTTTGATGTAGAGATTACTATCAACAAATCCTCTCTCAAAAAATTGATCTTGTAGGTACTTATCAAGTCTTGTATACCAAGATATGGGATCTTGTTTCAATCCATATAATTCTTTCTTCAATCATCATTCTTCTGGTGTAAATTCCTTCACTTATGTCCCTGATGATGTCACTTTCATTATGATTTCTATGAACATATTTGGATGGATTTTTGGTGTCATTTTTTTCCTTCTCATCTTCATTTGATTCTTCAAAATCTTCCTCTTCAATGATTTCAAGAGTGACTACTGGATCATTAATTCTTTGTGTTTCATCTTCTTCTATCCTAACACTTGCACAAGTTTTTCATCAGTTCTCTTTATGAAACATCTGTTGCCAAAAACTTTGAAATAATCAATTGTTTCTAGTTTGTCTTTTCATAGCTCATAAAGAGTTTTGTCACTATTGACTCTCAATAATGCTCTATTATAAATATGCACTGCTATAGTAATTGACTCTAATGTTTATCTACTATCTTGGATTCATTTAATATTGTCCTCACCATCTCCTGAACTATTCTATTTTTCTATTTAACTACTCCATTTTGATGTGGAGTTTTGATTTCTGAATAAAGTCTATTTATTTTATGGTCTTCACAAAACTCAATAAATTGATCTGACATGAATTCTCTTCCTTAATCTGATCTTAGACACTTAATCCTCAAACTAGTTTCCTTCTTAACTAATGCTTTGAATACTTTGAAATGTCTGAAATCTTTTGATATTTCATTTAAAAATATTACCCAAGTCATATGTGAAAAATCATCAATAAGCAACATGAAAAATTTCTCACCTTGAGTATTTTGAGTTCTCATATATCCACATAGATCAGTTTGAACAAGCTCTAGCATCTGAGTGGTTGAGTACTCTTTTGTTTTGAACCACCTTCTAGCCTGCTTCCCATGTTGACAAGGTTCACAAAGCATGTCAGATGGATTTGTAATCTTTGGAAGATTTCAGACTGCTTGCTTCTTGCTAATGTTGAAAAGATTTTCAAAATTTATGTACCCCATTCTCCTATACCATAGCCAACTTTCTTTAATCTGACTCAAACAACATCTTTGACCTTTGATGTTTGATAGCATATACAAATTATTGCCTATTTTTTAAGCATCTGCAACCAACATATCTGAATCTTTTCTTCTAATTTCATAACCTTCTACATAAAACTTTATTATGTTCCCCTAATCACACATTTGACTTAAACTCAAAATATTATGCTTAAGACCTTCTACATGTAAAACATTTCTAGTTTTAGTTCTACCATTATCCAAACTTAGTGTACCTTTTCCAACAATTTTGGTAGTAGTATTGTCTCCAAATTTTACTACGCCAACATTGATCTTCTTCAAGGTTATGAACTTGATCTTGTCTCCTATCATGTGCCTTGAACATCCACTATAAATGAACTATGGCTTTTCTTTATTTCTTACATGTAAAGCTGTCTATACCAACATATATTTTTGAGGTTGTTCCTTTTGCCATGAACCTATCTAAACTTTCTTCTTGATGAATGGAGCTTTGAAACTCTAGTCCTGATTGATTGAATCGAACATGCTTCTATAGTAACAAGCTATTTGTCTAAAATTGTTTCACTTGTAACATATTATGGCCTCTTCATTAAAGCCTAATAGAGGAGCAAAAGAGTTGTGGCTTCTGCTTGACTCTGCATGAATTTCCTTCTACTTATTTCTAAAATTGTTATCCCTTTTTCAACATTCTATTTACTTATGACCATATCCATTGCAATAAAAATAGTAACCATAAAAATAAGACCTATTTGTGTATCTCTGACCTAATCACCTTTTCTAGCGTTGTTCCCTCCATCTTTCTTTATTTGAGATGTACTCTGTATTCTTAACTTCTTCCCTTTTTATTTCTTCTTTTGTAAGAGCTTCAACATAGCTCTTTCCTTGTCTTTGAAAGTAGTGACCTCCTCTTTCTCAAATCCAATACCTATCTTATCTGACATTGATCTTTGATTTTCTAATATTTTATTCAACATATTAGTTTTATTCTCAAATTTTGAATCATTGGCTACTCTATCATTGATTAATTAATTTATTTTCTCAAGATTTTCTTTTAAAGAAGCAATTTCAATAACATACCTTTCACATTATTTAATTACTATTTTCAACTATGCCATTAGATCTTCTTCATTCTTCTTGGCTTATTCAAAGTGTGCTTGTAGATATTTAATTATTTCCTTTGACTCTTTTTCATTTGTCTTGATCTGGAGCTTCAATCTTTGATTCTTCTTTTCAAGAGCTTTTAACTCTTCTAAGGTACAAATGAGTTCTCCTTCTAGATTCACTTTAGCTTCACCCTTTTCTTCTTCTTGATCATCTATACTTTTGTTTGGAGAATCATATTCATGTATGGCCATGAATATAATCTCTTCTTCTTTTGAATTATTGACTCCACTATCTTCAGCTAAGTTAGGATCTTTAGAATACACACTCTTATTCTCAAATCCCTTCTTTAAGTTACCTTTGAAATTCTTCTTGTATGTAGACTTTCCTTATTCATTGTCATCATTACCCTTATTTGGGAATTTAGCTAAAAAATTTCCAATCTTTCCATAATTAAAACATTTAAAAGGTAATTTTCTTTGATATTTACCTATGCCCTTTTTCAGTTTGTGAATGAATAGAGCTCCATTGTCATCTTCATCATTGCTAAAACTATCACTTGATTATTGAATATTAGCCTTATCTTTCTTTGATGTATTAAAAGTAGCTTCTCTCTTTGAGGTTTTATTTTGTTCATTCCACATCTCATATGCCATAAGAATACCATGAAGCTCATCCATCTTTAACCTGGCTTAAATCTTCATCTCTTCAATTGCCAAAGCTTTTGCATCATATCTCAATGGTACATATCTCAAAAAAATTTGAACCATAGTTGATTCTTCTAAATTTTCTCTAAAACCTTGAATCTAAATAACTATTTGGTCAACCCTAAAAAGATAAATTTCTATATTTTCTTCCTCTTCCATATTCAAACTCTGAAACTATCTTTTAAAAGTCTGAAGCTTAGCTTGCTGAACCTTTCCATCACCTTTGTAAATATTCTCAAGTTTTACCCAAGTTTCATGAGTAAATTTACATTGCATATCTTTAACAAATTTTGATTCACATAAACCACATAAAATAGCATTTAAAGTTTTAGCATTATTTTTAATTGCCTTCTTTTCTACCAGAGTAGTTACAAGTGTCTGTGGCTCTTGATATTCCTCCACCACTACTTTCCATGTGTCAAATCCAAGGGACATAATATAAGTCTTCATTTTTATGCTCCAAAAAACATAATTCATCCCATCAAACAAAGGTGCCTTATTTATGTAAAATCCTTCATGTGATCCAGCTATCATGCTTTCTCGATATACCTTCAAGTTGTAAAATGTTTTCAAAAGGAAAATGCTCTGATACCAATTGTTAGGCATGAAATATACTAAGAAGGGGGGTAAATCAATATATTATATATCTTTTTACTTAATCTGATTTATTTTCTTTAACCACTTAATCACACATTCAAGATATGTAATAAAACTAAAACAGTAATTTGCACCATAGAAGAGAGAGAGAGAGAGAGAGAGAGAGAGAGAGAGAGAGAGAGAGAGAGAGAGAGACTAGATTTTTATATGGAAACTCAAAGTGGGAAAAACCACAGAGAATAATCTCAAGTATATGAATGAGAACCAACTCAAAATATAAAGTTCACAAGCACCAACTTGTAGGAGAACCAACCCCTTTGTTGAGCACCAACACAACTATTTTTGATCACCAACCCCTCTTGTGTATAAAACATAACTATCTCTCAATGATTCTTACTCAAAAAATGATAGAACTCTACAAAATCTCTTGATTTTATCTCTTTAAAAATACATACAAACCATGCACTCTCTTGCATATTAAAAATGGCTTATCAAGCCTTTATTTATAGCTTTCCAAATAAACTTTGGCAATGACCTTTTGTGACCCTTTAAACCTCACGGAAAAAGGTGCCAAACTTGCATGACCCTTCATATCCTTGCATTTCAAAAGTCATATGGTGACCCTTCATAAGCAAAAGTGTCATTTCCTCTTTTTTATTTATCTTGGTGACTTTTCATATTCCTCAAAGTGTTCATTTATGGAAAAATTTGCCATACCTCTTTTGTCTTCACATGGTGACTCTTGGAATTACTCAAGATGACTATTCATGAGAAAATGCACCCCATTCCTCTTTCATCTTTTACCCCATGACTCTTTGACTTCTCCATGGGCCCTCTTTTGACTTATATGAAAATAAAAATATATTCATTAATATTAACACAATTAGCCAAGATATGAATATTAAAAATACCATTAAATGCAATGGGGCCTTTATCACCAATAATGCTAGAGCTTTGACATCAATGACAATATTTCCAATAATATGAAAACTTATCTAAATACCAATGTGAATTACATGTTTCCAAAACATACCCCCACTATAAAATAGAGCTACTAAATATTGAATAGGTATGGAGAACATTCTTACAAAAAATGACCCCATTAAATCTAAGAACTATGAATGTGTGAAATCCATGCCCATATGACATCCCCACTAAATATGAGAAATTTTAATTTCTGGAATCCATGCCCATATGACATTACCCCACCAAGTCTAAGAATTATGAATGTGTGGGAGACATGCACATATGACATGTGCTCATTGAATCTAAAAATTGATATAAGTACCACATACTAAATGATTGTGGAGAACATGCTTCTAAATCATGCCCCCATTTTAATTTAGAAACTGATGTGAGTACTATATTAAATCAAGGTGGAGAACATGATTCCAAATCATGCCTCAACTATAATCTAAAAAATAAGAAAAGTTTGGATAAAATGTCTCTATGACATGTCACCACTAATATGACTCCCTTTGATGTGAGGGAAATATAAGAAATGATAGTTACCTCATCTCAAAATGATAATACAAATGTATAATTTGTGAGTGTAACCATGCATCATATAAAAGGAACATGTCTATGTAGCTATATCATTGAAGTGCGTATGATAGATGTGATTCTATGTAGGCCTAAGATGTATGATAAATATCATGGTAAGATATAAATGGTAATAATACAAGATCTATAATTAAATAAGAACACACATAAGAGCACTCAAAATCAAGTCAAAATGCAATGGTTCAAGGAGACTAAAAATAAGGGGAATGTTTAAATACCACACAATTAAAGGGATATGACTTAGTCAAATGTCCATAAAGGAAAGAATGACATATTAAAATGTACATAAAATAAATAATGAAATATTCAAATGTCAATGAAATCATACATAGTCATGGGGGACAAAATAAAAGGAGTATATTCAAATTCTTTAACAATCATGACAAAAACACCTAAGCAAGTGCATAAAGTAAAACATAAACATACCATAATAGCCCATAGATCCAATGAGTTATATAAGGTATGTCAAGTGAATAACATATGAAATACCCTATGTAAGATACAATCATTTCTAATATTCATATGTAAGTAGATATGTGATCCCAAACATGATAATTTAGAGTAATCATCAAATCATATAACCTGTGTGTATCAAGATCAAATAAATGGATGACCTTAATGTCCATATGACATGAGTAGAGGGAAAACCCAAAATCCAAAATATTAATGTATTATGTATATATGTATTCATGGATCATACTCAAGTAGTAGTGTGAAACATATTTATAAATAGGAGTAATTAAGTATGTCATCCATCAATATGGAAGTAACACATGGGTGATAAGAGCCAATGAAACATGTAGGTGACAAAAAGTGTTTTTGTTATAATTTTGTACATTTTTTATTTTTTTGATATTTTTTGAGTTTTTACATAGGTTTAATCAGTAATTACTCATCCTTAAAAGGCTACGGGCCACCTATAAAGGATTTCAATCTTTTTTTATATCTATTTAGTACCAATATTTCAATGTTTTTGAATAACAATTTTCTTAAAGCCAATGGTGTAGGCAAATAATCATGTCCATCATGCTATATGAAAATATATATAACCATATGAGGAAACTTTACATAGATGAGGAATGTTTACACACATGTTTATAGTGTCTAGTTTAGTGTTTCACTCAAATAGATAAAAAAATTTAACTTTATTTTTAAATGTGGTTTGTTTGCCAATATGCATATAGTTTAAGCTTTGACACGTGAGCCACAAATAATAGGTAAGTGAATGCATCCTTGATATTTTGGATACAAGGGAGAATATATTAATTCATATATAGTATGTCCCAATCATACAATAGAATTATTCCCATAATTTATACCTTGCTTGTTTTGATCAAACCCAATATGGTGGAAATATACCCCATCAATATTAGCAATGATAGTTAAATTATCATGTTTTTGTTGCTTTGAGGTATACTTATATTATTAAAGATAATAATTATTCTTATTTTTGCCTATTTTATACACATTATGTATGTGTCCTTTTCTCTTATATTTATAGATTAGATTTTCCAATGCCACACATCAATTAATAATATGGCTAATGATCTCGTGGTAAGTACAATATGGTACTCCATTTATGGGAAATAGTCTACTACCTAATTTTTATTTGGTAGAAGGTAAATAAATAATTATGTTTTAAAGTATCCAAGATAATATGGTATTTGTGGTATCTTATTCCATTTTCATCTATTATATTAGGGGTAAATCCTTTTGATAAGATTCTACATTATTGACATGATGTAATTTCATTTGGACCTTACAAAGTTGAATTGGTTATTTAAAAAAAGAGGGATTAATGAAATAACATGAATTTACATGATTGTATTCTATCTTTGATTTTCTTATATCTAGATTCAATTTTGTATTTTCTATAAGTGGGTTTACATTATATATCCTAGGACCCATAGGTTCACATACGTTATGTGACAAGTGATCAAGTGGATCAAATTTTAAGTTTGATTTTTTTTTCTATCATATCATAGGTTTTATCATCATCACTCTCATAATAATCCAAATATGTCCATTTTAGACACCTAAAACTGGGCACCAATGGCCTTTGATCAGACATTAGACCAATTATTATCAACCATTGTAAATTAAGCCTAAGAATCACTGAACGTCCTAAATTTGCTTATTCATCAATCATCAAAGATCTAAATATCATTGAGACATACATAATTGGGGTACCCTACCATAATAAAAAAAACCTCTCATGAATTCATCTCTAATCAACCTATGGCATCATAACATGCAATTTAGCTTATAGACCTATTAAATGGGGCAAGTGCACACATAAAATAAAATATTAAAAATGTTAAAATCATAATTAAACTTAATTTGAATGATAAAACAAATTAAGAGACTAGTTTAATTTTATATGTGTAATTAATGAATTAATAAAAAATGAAATTCAAAAATCAAGAATATCTTAGCTTTTCATGATTACATTTTGTGAGTTGTCAAGCCTTTACAAATATCTCAAAATATCTCACCCATGCCTATTCATTGAAAATCATGATATTTTTACACATTTTAACTCTAATGGGGTTAGTTTACTCACTTAGGTTAGGTTTGAACCCATTCCATATTTAAAATACACCTTAACTCACTTGGGTTGGGGTTAGTTTCTAAGCCTATAAATACAAGCCTAGATCTCTTCACAAGAGAGCTTGGATAGAGTAAATTTATAATGCAATTTTTGGTACATGATTAAAATATATAGTGTTATAATGAAAAAATCACAAGCTAAATCCAAATCCAAATCCATTGCTAAATACTCTTTGAACACAAACTGAGCAAGCCACACTACAAATCATTTGAAGCATTCAAGTAAGGTAAATAATTTTTCATTCTTTACATTTTAGTTGTGTTTTCAATTATTTTTTTAATTAAGTTCACCCTATTATATATGAAAGTAAGTGTTATCATCTTAGTGATTTTTTACTCAAGTTTTGTTACTTGTTTTAACACTTGATCTAACCTCCCTTCATGGATTCCTTGATCACAAATGGTATGCCCGGTGGGACATGTACCCCATAAAGTTACTCTTAAGGCCATCTAGATCATTTTATCAACAATTATCATTTCAAAATTTGATCTTTATATCCAAGGAAGGTGAAAAATTCAAGTTAAAGGACATTTTATATAAAATCATGATGTTGCCCTATGTAATCATGATTTTGCTCTCGAGACTACAATATCTCAACTCACACAATTGTAGTTTTGCCTTTGTTTTCATAGTTTTATACCTAACTATTAATGTTATGATGACTGTTTTTAGACTATAGGGAGCTATTTGAGATATTTCAATATCACAACTCTAAAATTTGTGATATCACAATACTGTGATTTCAAAAATCATGATATTACAAAATCATAATTACTTGAATCACAATATTGCATGACCATTACCAATTTTGCACCTTAAACACTAGTGTTCACTACAAGAATTTTTGGTTAAATTTAAATAACAAAACTTGTGAAATCATGCATTTTCACTATGAGTTGCATTTTTCATTGTGTGTATACCTAAGACTGATAAGCCATCTTTCAAAGCTGCATTTGGGCTCATTCAGACTTCATTTTTGCTATTTTTTTTAAAACCACATGTTTTATCCTCAATTTTATAAATATGCTATTAGTTTACCTTCATGTTTCAAAAATATTTTATAAATCTCAAAAATCCTCTAACATTATAGGTCATGCATGGAAAAGTGCCAAATTTTAACATGTTTAACTCTTGAAAAATTCATTTTTGTGCCTAAAAAGAATTTTTAAATATCAAAAAAATTAATTTTTGGTTCCTCAAAATGAATTATTAAGTCTTGAATATTTGACTTTGGAGCCTAAAAAGAATGGTTAAGTCTTGAATATTTGGTTTTATTGCTTAAAATGAACATAGGTGTTTTTACTTAAGTTGTTTTGTGTAAATTCTTACATTTCTTTCAAATAATCCAAGGGGAAAAAGAACTTAATGAAACATTTCATTTGGTGCCTAAAATCAACATTCACTTAGGTTTCAAATTCTTGAAAGTGTTTAATACTTGTTTATTTATTTGTAAAAAAATGAAGAGTTCATGTATAATCTTTGTCCATCCCCTATAGGGAACTTAGGTGACCAAAAGTGCCTTTTCACTGGTAATTTATTCCTAGTCCAAGGTATGTAAATAATGTCATCAAGGCTCTCCCCAAAAATTGTATGGTTTGAGTGATCTAAAAATAACCTCTAAATTTTTTTCCACTTAGTCATTCATTTTATGCAATTTGGCTTGTGAAGGGGAGTTCATAGCTTCTTCATGAGTTTTTTAGAGGTGCCTTGACCCAATAATTAATATCCTAACATTTTACAAACTTTGATCTACAATGGGGTATATAAATCAGGGCATGCATACTATGAGAGCCATGAGGTTGAGTGGCTAACCTCTCCCTTCATAGTGAAGACCCAAGTCATGTTTGGTTAACTAGGGGATTCCACTAAGTAGTCCATAGATGGAATTACTATGCAAATGAATAGACCCTTGCATAGTAAGATAATCAGTATGAATTCAATTGATGTGATACATCTCTAGTGTTAATCACACTTGGGATAAATTTAGACATTCAAAAACTATAGTTTTAATCAACCCTATTTCACCAACCTTGTCAATTTAGGGCTTAAGATGATTTACTTAGTTGTATTTGGTATTTTTCCTTTTATTGCTTGGTCTTTAAGTCTAAAACTTTTGTTTATTTATACCATGTCAAAAATGAGTTGTTTATCCACACTACTCTATTATTTTAGGAGGTTTTATGTCATCTATTTGATGCCTTATTTCTCCCTTACACTTTTTATCAAAATGTTGTGTGTGTCACTTGATTCAAATAGGTATCATTACATTACCCAAATCATTTCAAGTTTGTGTCTTAGATTATTTTGAAACAAACCATTATTTATATCTTTATATAGAAATAATGCCATTATGTTACTCAAATCATTTCATAGACTCATCTTGTCTTGTGTCCAAGTTTTACATTTGAATTATGTATGCCTTTGTGGTCTTCGTATAGTGTCATTATGCCATTCAATTTTATGTAGATTATTTCTTCAAAAAACATACATTTTCCTAAATTGAGTTTTTAATTAACCTTGACAAGTTTTAATCCAAACAGTGATTGATTTCTATTTAGGCCTTATCTAATTTGGGCTTAAATACCAGTCTTTCTCTATTGGATTGTGCAACATAGGTTAATTATTTAGTCAAATTCAAAAACTATTTATTTATACCATTATTTGGGAGAAACAACCTATCTCTCCATATGATTTTTACCTTACACCTTTTCCAACTGATCAAGTTCATGTTTTAATTATGTATGCATAGTTTATACCAAACTATTCCAATTTTTTTAGATTAAAATCTCACCTTTGTTTAAAGTCTAGATTTTGATGCCACATTTAGCCAAGAGTCTTAACACATGCCTTGTTTGATCCTATATTTTGATGTTGTATTTGGATAAAAGACCTAACAACCTTTAATTTTACTAGATTAGACCTATTTGGAATACTTTTAGACCTAGAATTTGGCATTTCAATTTTATTTCATGCACTTGACATTATTTGTGTGAGACATTTGATGTTATATGGTTTTATACCATGTTTTATCAAAAACCATTTTAGAGATACAAATCCATTCCTTTGACCAAGATAGATAGAATTTAGACCCTTTTATGTTTTTAGACATTTTTTTTAGAGTTTGTATGATTGTAGTCCCTTTTGGCACAAACCATTCACCATTTATTTAACTATGTCTCACTATACACTTTTTGGTGTCATGTACAATCCAAGATATGGAAAAGTTATCTCACAAGATAATTTTTTTCAAGATCCTTATGGAGATGATGTCATTTATGAGATGGATCCTTATCCATCTTATAATTCTCAATCAAGGGAATATAGTCAAGATAATTTATCTTATTACTTTTTTAACATGCCTCCATACTCAGAGTAAGACCAAGTATAGATGACCCAATACCTCGCTAACATACCTATGGTTAAAAAACAAGGTCAAAAACAACCATATTACATTAAAATGCCTTTTTCTCATGACCCATATTTATTTTACCATCACTTGATTTCAAATAAGTATGAAGTTTCAATTAAAGCCTCAGAGGTAAGGCCTAAGTTTCTGACATATTTTACCCATGAAAACTTTCCAAGTCTAGTAATAGGGCATTATAACATGTATTTTAATCAAAATAATGAATATTAAACTTCTATAAACCCTAATTCTATTGTGATGATGCCTTATTAGGACCCTCATATGCTTTGCATAGAAAAAGGCCTCATAGAAGACCACTTCATTTAGATGTAGATAGCATATGAGACATACCTAAAACTAGTGTACAACTTTCATAATATGATCATGTCAAGTGATCCTCTTATTGAGTTATCTCCTTCAACATGAGTCTTAATTGAATTGATAGGTTAATAAAATTAGGGTATCAACCCATTTTTTAAAATCACTTTAGTAGAAAATATTTTTAGTACTGTAATAATCAAAGAAGTGTCTTATGATTCTATGTAGAACAATGAGCCTAACATAGTGGATAATGAACAATAAACATCCAATCCAGACCAAAGTGGTGTTAACACATAAACACATAATCCACAAAGAAATATGCCTTTAGTTAACACTATGATTGGTTGACAAACATATGGGGAAAGAACTTCTACCTCCTAACCTCAAATAGCTACCTCTAATCCTTGACCAACTACTTGTTTGATCATGTAACATCAAGGAATAAGACTTCAAGCAATGAATAGTGTCATGCCTCAATAAAATGTGACAAATGTTAATCCACCACAATAGGTGATGACTAACATTCCACAATAATAGGCACCATCCAATGTAAACATGCAATAGAGATAAAACATTCTACCACCTCAATAAGGGGTAACCAATGTTTCACCTTGCCAAGTAGTGATGAACATACCTCTTCAATCATAGACCAACATTCCAATACTAAACTAAATGATGTATAATCAACAATGTAAAAATATTGGTCAGCAATAAATGTCAAATCTCCAACATGCATCTACTTTCCAATAGGGATTCATGAAACTAATAGGCTCCAATGTTCTACATATACCAATTAGGCAACAATTACCTTTCATGCTAATTGTGCTACAATTTCAATGATAAAGCCTTGGATCACAAGTTCCCCTCAATCATTAAGGTTTGACTAGTTAGTAGCATGTCCCTATTCAACCTCAATAGGTATAATACAACCATATCCCTCCATCTCAGCCTCATTTTCCCCAAAACTAGACCCATATACCAAATCCCAAAAAAAATATCACACCATAATACATGCAATTTCAACAATTACACCCAAATCTATGCATGCATATTCTTGGTCCATTCCCAAACCAAACTAACATTCTACAATAAACCCAACCTCCACCTCAATCCAATATTCCCACTAGTTTCCTCATACAAGAAATACAACAAATGAAGGATGCAATTTATACCATCCAAGATGGGAAATAGACCAAAAAGATTAAGTTGGATGACATGTGTTCTTACCCCTTCAACATGAAGTATTTTCCAATACCATTTCCTCCATGGTATGAACTACCAAAGTTTGACAAATACAAGGGAAAAAGTGATCCCAAGGCCAACTTTATGGAATTATTTGTTGTGTGCCAATTAGTGGCCTATATTGATAAATACATTTTTATATTATTTTCAAGGATTATAATAAGACAAGCATTGGAATGGTTTCTAAAATTGCCCAAGAATTCAGTTTCTAATTTTGATGATCTTTTAGACAAGTTTATGCAACATTTATCCTATAATCTTGAGCATGATATTTCATTGGTAGATTTGATGCAAGCCAATTAGAAGGATATTGAAATATTTTCAAGTTATCTATAGCAATGGAGAGCCCTTATAAGCTAATTTACCCATAGACTACTAGACAAGAAATTAGCTATTTTGTTTACCAAAAATTTACATAGCAAGATATCTTATCATTTAGAGTTACAATATGCATACACTTTTAAGGAAATCATTAAAAAATATTTTTAATTAAAATATCACTTATTAATAAAGGAATCATTAAACTTACCTCACCAAATCCAAGCCAAAACCAAAATCATAACAATGGCCAAAATTAGATTCAAGTCTAAGTGTAAGCATCACAACTAGTTGAGGCCAATTATTATGACAAACCAAAGTAGTTAAATCATAATAATAATATTATATGAAATGGAATAACTAAGTCATAACATGTCCCAATGGTGTAAACACTATCTGCATAGCCTATGCTACATATGTAAATTACTCCTAACCAACAACATCTTCAATAAACATAACAAGCACAATATCCTAGAATAGCACAACAAATGTAAGAACCTTTATCTTTACAAAAACCTCCTTCAAGGAGAACTATACCAACTCATCACTACATCTAATCTGATTAACTAGATTATCCTGAAGCACTATCCTGAGGGCATTGACTATCCATATTGGTAAAGACCAAATGAATTATGGAAGTATCATTGGATCAATGGACATAATTTGTGTCATGTGAAAATTAAACATATGTTCAAGAATATGTTGGAAAATATAGAGATCACATTATACCATGAAGATTCCACATCCAATTAGAACCTAAAAATTTATCAAAATCCATTTCCATAACATAACAAACAACAACAATACCAATGACCAATAAAGCAATATCAATAGTCAAGGTAGAACCAAAAAAATTAGTAACAAAACCAATGACATCAAATGAATGGATGGAACCAAGGCTAGAATGATGATAATAACCAATAGACCTACCATGCAGTTGTACATGACTACAAAAAAGTTTTAGGTCATATTATAGGAGGTCATGTTAACACCGTTTCCATCAATCTAAGACCAAGTACCAATCAAATAAGACTATTTATAATCATTCCTAACCAACCAAAGCATGCTAATGATCCTTCCTTGACCTAGGAATACATATAGGCATACCAAAAGTAGGGATTCCCACTTTTGGACCTCATACTGATAACTTGTCATTGATCTATCACCATGCACAAGTGAACCAATAACTAAGACTTATCCCATCTGGTCCCCCTCCACTATCATTTATTAGTAATAATCATCCTGTATCTAATCTTGATTATGAAATCACAACTTGGTGGTTGAGGATTACCATACTAGGCCCATAGCCATCTACCACCTCACCCATCCAACCAACCATTCTAGATAGAAATAAGCCATCTCATACTATCCAAGAAAAGATGTTTGATATTGTGTAATAATTACATAAGATGCCTTCATAAATCTCCATTTTAATTTATTACATAAATTTACAATCCACAAGAATATCTTGACTGAGTTCTTTGGAAAATACCAAGTTCCCAATGACATATATTTAGATAAATTTCAATCTTTGGTGGGACATCTAGCTCTAATCCAATAATTAACATTTGATCAAAGTGATATGTCATCCCATGGCCCACTACATAACAATCCATTATAAATCAAAGTTGTCATAATATGGTACAAATTGAAAAGTGTATTCATAGATAATGGATTGGGTCTAAATATCATGTATCTAAATATAATGAAGCTTCTAAGGTACATGATAGCTAATTTATAGCCATAAATAATAACCATCAAGATTAATGAAAATGAAGAATGAGAATTACAAGGTACAATCAACTTGATAGTTCTAATTAGGACCTTAACCCATGACACATTATACCATGTGTTAGACCTCAAATTATCATATAACATGATTTTGGGTTAACCTTGGATACATGAAATTCATGTAATCCCTTCAACATTACACCAGTTTATCAAATTCCCCCATTTAGGTATGGATGTCACCATTCATGGAGATTTTTAACCATATGAATATTAAAAGCATTTAGAAGCCAAATGCCAAATCTATAATTATCATTTTAGCTTGAATCTAGTTTTTAAGAAGGACAAGTGAAAATAAATAGTTATTGATTCAATAGAGGCCAACTGCATTGACCTTGGCACCCTTGATTCTCTTTCCCACATGCCACCTACTAAAATGTGTAATCATTATACTATCCTGGCTAATGGACCAAGAAAATATTTGACCCATGATACATTCCAAATTTCCAAGCTTCCATAAAACCCCAAGTCCTTTAGAAGACCAAAATCCAAACCACCGCGTATAGAATGGAAATTAAAGGTTAAAGCCAAACTGCATAATCTACCACCTGTCATTTTCATATTGACCACTGGCCAAGAACAAGACCATTTTGTAGATGATGAATCTTTGTTGTATAATGACAAATTGGCTGATTGTTATATCAATTTTAAGTATCCCATTTCAAAAATATCATGGAAAATCATGTCTATGAATGAGGAGGCCTTGGTATAAATCAATAGGGTCTACTTGAGCCAATTTCTACCACTCAATTTAAAATAACATATGTACTTAGATTTAAACTATTTGGGGGTGACCCCATGTACCTAATTCATGTTCTAATGACAATGACTAGTGATGATGATGTCAACACTAAAGAAGAGTTTAATCATATCCCTTTTTATGATCTAGCCAATACCAATTTATTGGATGCTAATGCCATTTGTAACCTTGGACTAGTTATTTACCATAATCCACTTCTATTATATTGTCCTCAATTAATAGACTAGGGACAATAAGAATCAACATTTTTGGTTGATGAGTTTCAAAATGATGAGGCCTTCTAGAAATTTTTAGACGTTAGGGATAATGTTCCATTAGGAGACCATAAACAAGGGTTCATAATCAAATTGGATCTTATAGCCTATTTTGGAGAGCAGGTGGTCACCTTTAGCCATAATAAATTAAATATAACATTGACGTCCCAAAGTGAAAACCTCCTTGAGGCACTTTTAGACTAGTGAAATAGTAAAGAGAAAGGCCAATCTAGTGGTGAAAACATGTTTTAGGAACCATTAAACAAGGGTGTTGAATCTTCCTCAAACATAGCTCAGGAGACCACCAATGATGAACTTGCCTATGGGTCTGAGTTCAATCATTAAGAACAATAGGCTTTTTATTGAATCATCCAATAATTTACAACTATATTTATCACATGGTCATCCTTGCCATTTGGAGATTCTGATTCATCATACCTAGGAGAAATTAAATAGCTATTTGTAACAAAGGACTCTACCATTGTATGTTAGTTTAAATGTTTGTTAACTATTCTGGAAGATTGTTCAACCCTTTTAGTGGAGGATAAAAAAAAAGTTAACACCAAGACTCTAGATGACCCAAAATGGATTAAATTATCCATGTATGTCACTGCGGAGGAATGTGAAGTCTTTATATCCCTATTGAGGTTAATTTTTTAATATATTTTCATGGGCCTATTATGACATGCCTAGTTTGGAACATGAATTGGTTGTATACCACTTTGTGGTACATCTTGATGCAAAAACTATACAACAAAAACTATGGAATATGAATCCTTGTATTACTATATTAATGAAGAAAGAGTTGGAAAAACTCTTGGAATCAATATGTATTTGACCAACCAACTACTCAAAGTGGATTTATAATGTTTTACCCATCAGCAAAAAAACTAGAAGGAATCATAATCTACATTGATTTTATATAATTAAATAAGGCTTACCCCAAGGAAGAATTTTCTCTACCAAACATTAACATGATTGTAGACTTTAAAATAGGTTATGAAATGCTTTCACTAATGGACAAATTTTCAAACTACAACCAAATATGGATTGTACTAGAAGACCAACATAAAATAGTGTTCACTACCCCATGGGCAACATTCTATTATCAAGTTATGACATTTGGTCTCAAAAATTCATATGCCACCTACCAAATATCCATGACCATCATATTTCATGATATGATGCATGACATTGTTGAAGACTACATCGATGACATACTAGGTAAATCAAACACTAGGTTTGATCATCCATCAACATTGAGGAGGATATTTGAGAGACTATATGAATACAATGTCAGGATCAACCCTAAGAAGTGTATTTTTTGAGTTACTACATGCAAATTTCTTAGATTCATTATGTCTCATAGAGGCATTGAAGTTGATAATGCCAAAGTATAAGCCATTAAAAATATACCACCATTGACCAATCTAAAGTAACTCCATGATTTTCAAGGCAAAATATAATCTATCAGATGATTCATTTATCAATTGGTAATAAGTGACACCCATTCACACACATACTAAATAAAGGGGTAGACTTTCATTAGGATGATGGATGCCAAAAATGTTTTCAGCATTTGAAGGACTATCCTACAAATCTACCTATTTTATTGCCTCTAATGTTGGGAAAACCATTCTTACTATACCTATTTGCTATTGATGAAGCCTTGGGGGCACTTATATCTCAACATGATGATAACATAAAAGAGCATGTTGTGTACTATTCAATCCATACATTGGTTACATATGAGCACCATTATATTCCCATTTAAAACATTGCTTAGATATGGTCTTTGGAGCTCAAAAACTTCACCATTACATGTCAAACAAGACCATGTTCATCTCCAAAATAGATCTACTCAAGTATCTACTATCCAAAAATTGCTTTGCAAGGCCATATGGCTAATGGATCATAATTCTCAGTGAGTTTGAGATATAGTACGTTAACCAAAAATCCATCATGGGGCAAGCTTTTTTATATTAGTTTGTTAAAGCACCCCTTAGAGATACATAGCCACTAACATTCTAATTCTTATATGAACACATAATGAAAATAATTGAGACACCTATTAAAGAGTAGTACTGGAATCTATATTTTGATGGATCATTCATAACACATAGATTAGGGGTAGGTCTTTTATTCATTACACCATAAGGGATCTAATCCTTAAACCATTTAGTATTAGCTTTCCTTGTACCAAAAAGATAGACAAATATGAAGCACTTGTTATAGGGATTTGAAAGGCAGTACAATAGAACATACAACATTTAAAGGTTTATAGTGATTCTTAGTTAATCATCAATTAGATTATAGACCATTTTCAAACCAATGATGACAAGATAGTGTCATACAAGGCCATGGTTGACACTCTCAAATATTATATTATTGATGTCCAATATGAACATATACCAAGGGCCATTAATAGAAAAAAAAATTCCATGGATACCATTAGATATTTGATTCATCATACATATATGTAAAAAGAGTACCATTTTCTCATTGATAATTTTCTAGTGCTACCTCATTAGCCTTAAACTATCATAATGATTTATGATATTATTTGTCCTAACTCTATTTGATATTTACACCTTTACACCTATCTTCATGAATAAATAACTCCACTAGACCTATCTTGTAAACAATCCAAATCCTTCATTACCATGCCCAATTTTATACCTTACTTAGACCAACCCTATACCACTGTAGTTTCGATAGAACTCTAATTCATTGTTTAAATTTAGTAGAATATAGACTATAACTATGATAAGTTAATGGATTATGTGGATCCCACACAAGTAGGGCCATCATATACAAAAATCTCTTATGTACTAGGTATTATTGTCCAATGATGGATGTAGATGCATCTGCATATGTGAAAAGATGTGATAAATGTCAATAGCATGCCATTATAATTCATACACTGGCCAAAACTTAAAAACTAATGCTTACACCATGGCCATTTTATACATGGGGCCTTGATCTCATTAGGAAGATAAACCCCACCTCATCTGATGGACATAAACATATCCTTACCACCATAGAATATTTCACTAAGTGGGTTGAAGCTATACCCCTCACTTACGTGACTAGAAATCAAATTTCCAAATTCCTCTTTAACCATATCATTTTCCACTATGGTATATTATTTGACATTATATCTAATAATGGTATATCGTTCAAAAAAAATATGTTGAATTGTTATGTTCTGAGTATAATATTAAACAACATTTTTCCATCACATATTACCCACAAGGTAATGACTAGGTATAATCATTTAACAAAACCATTGTCAACATCCTTAAAAATATTGGTCATGATGCTGGATAGGATTGACACCTTTAAATATTTTGTGACCTTTTGGAATATTTTACCAATCACCATACTCCAATAAGAGTCACTCTATATTCACTTGTTTATGGCATTGAGGCCATTCTTCCCATTAAGGTCAAGTTATCTTGTTTATGTATCTCTTTGAAGCATGTCCTAGATGATGAAGAATATCAAGTAGCTCACCTAAAATAGCTAGAGTTACATGATGATAAACATTTCTCCATACTCAATAACCTTCAAGCATATTATAACCAACTCCATGGCCACTACAATTGATGCATGAAACATAGAGAATTTGAGCTTGGTGATCTTGTTTTTAAAAAAACCAAAAGAATACCATGGATGAAAAGAAACATAAAGGTAAGTTCAAACACAATTGGGTAGGTCCTTTCATCATTGTTATAAATTATGACACTGGAGCATACATGCTCGCTACACTAGATGGGCATGAACTTGATGAGCCAATGAACATTATAAACCTCAAGTGTTACTTCTCTTAAGAGACTTTGTGTATTTTATACGAGTAACATTTAAAGTTATACTATAATATAAAATTTATTATTTATACCATATCATTCTATCACTTTTTCATTCCACCATTCCATTCTACCATACCTTTTCTATCAACTATGTTGTTTTCACCCTCCCTACCAAACCTATTTGACCTTAGTTCCACTCCAGTGGTTCCATGACCACTTTCATCATGAAGATTCATATCAAGTTCCAATAGTTGTTTGAGATATTATATATAGAGGCCATATTTTAAAGCAATATGATAGTGGTTTGGCTATTGTATCCTTCATTTCTTATTCTATTCTATACCATGTGGGCCTAATCATAACCACCTTTGGGCAAATTAGTGTCCTACCATCTTGATACTAATTAAAACCACCTATGGGCAAATTAGTATAATTGACTTATACCATTATTTCTTAGCTATAACTACCTATGGGCAAACTAGGGGAAACAATTGTTTATCATGCCTTGAAGTAACACCTTACCATGCCTATGTCATACTATGCCTTTTACCAACTTTACCTATTATGTTTAAAATGGATGTAATGCTAGTCATATTCCTCTATTTTAATGTGGACATATAATGACTTGAAGTCCCATCCTAGGACTATTTAGGTAGTGCTCAACTCACATTGAGGACAACTCAATCACCCTTAGCCATGATCTCACCATTTTTTGAGAAATTATAAAGTTTAAACACTCTTTTTATTTTATGAGCTTAGAAAGTTTAATGTCTCATCATTCTATACTGAGTTGAGAGGCTCAAAAAATTCCAAAAACATTTAGAAAATAGATTTATAAAATCCAAAAATATTGACCACTTCTTTATCTTATAGATTATAGGAACCCTCACTAAGTCATAAAAAACCACTAGTCATTTAGTTTCCCCATCCTTATTATCCTTTCATCTCACACTCTTGACATTTTATGAGCACATTCATATATTATTCTATAACATCCATCATGTTTTCTTTGTCATCATTTTCTTCTATCCCATTTCCTGGGAGAACTACATTTGGCCTAAAGTTTTTATTGGATATTCCATCCATAGAACTATGTAGGTAGTGTCCAGTTGCCTAGTGCATTTGGAGATAACTCATCCACCCCCTTCCTTTTCTTCTGTTACCCCATTTTGTTTGTTTGTTTTGTTGTCTCCTATTTTTTAGGGGCAATGTTCATCATATTATTTGTATCATGTTGTTTTTACTAACATTATGATTAACCATCATTCTTTTTGTTTGCTCTTTCTTTTTTTGGTATTTTTGTTTATTTATTTATTTATTTTATTATTATTTTATTCTTTTTGTGCCTTGATTTAGTCTACATGCATTCATTTGGTGATTCCTTGCACATTATTCTTAAATCCGTCCATATTCAAGCATCAACATTATCATCATGGTTTTTATCATTGGTGCATTGTTTTCACTTGATTATTTAATGGCATGTCAGCCCTTATGCATATTTCATCCAAGTTATCATGGTGTTCTATCATGATGACTACCATCATGTGCTACAACAAAAATTAGCTCAAAGAGTACACAATAATGAAACAATGATACTCTTTATGACCAATAACATCCCTGATCAAATCCAAATCATATCTTAAATAGAGTAATTAAACAACAAAATAATTTTACTCCTTGCTAGTTTGGATGATTAGCTCCCTACTATTAGGTTACCCAAATTCATCTTTATCCTCTATGATAATTTACCATCATCATGTTTGCCACTATCAGGGTATAATGATTATAACTGCCTTTAGGCAAATCATTGCATGCCATCCCACTTGAATTACCAATAAGTCTAACCACTTTTGGGCAAATCATTATGTTTCCCTCTATTTGAAGGTTGATCATTATAAACATCTTTGGGTAAATCATTCTCTTTCTTCCACCTAAATGGGGAATGTTTTTATCTGGCCAATGATTATAACTACTTATGGGTAAATCATTATTATCCCTTTTACTAATTATAACCACCTTTGAGAAAATTAGTCTATTATTACCATAAAACTTTTTTAATGATTATAACAACCTTTGGGAAAATCATTACCTTTTTTATCCCACATATGTCAATGATTATAATAGCCTTTTGAGGTCAACATATAACATTTCTAAAAACTAGAGACCCATGTGTCAAATTATACAAATTTGTACCTTGAAATTGAAAATTCACTAAATTAAAGAGTCATTAACATGTTTATACATTATTTTTATTTGAAGATAATCAAAACCATGGTCTATCTGATTTATTTTTTCATGGTTTTGTCTTAATCTTATCTAAATTACCAACATTGGATATTTGTGTTTCAGGATGCAAGTTTAATGGAGCCCATCAAGGAATGAACATGCTTACAATTTTTGTGCTTAAATGTTTAAATTTATCTTTTAATAGCCTTGGTTTATAATCTATTAATATTTTAAAACCCTAACCTAATGTTTTACCTAGACCTTTTAAATTCAAATTGGAATCTGGTGAGAGCTTTTTTTACGTGAGAATCTTCTAAATAATGGTATGGGCTTAGTCTATTTTTTATTCCTAAGGCTTGGTCACATTTTTAAACACAAACAAACCTTAGTATAACATCCATGCTTAGTACCTTTTTATTTCCCAAGTCCCCCTTTTGGTCTTTGTATTATTCACTAGGTCATTTTGTTATATGTTTCTACCTTTCAGGGTTTTTATTTAGGAATTCTTTCAGGAATTATGTAATTGGTCTATCTATGTCTAGATAATTATTTCAAATGTTTTATTTGAAACAAAATCCCCATAGAATTATTCTATCAAGAATTTTTCCAAAGATAATTTACCTTCAACCTCCTTACACATACCCTTTAGCATATTTTTTTTAGGCTTATTATTTATCAAATGATCCTTCAAATTTTATAAGTGACCTTTTGGGACTTTTGTTTTAAAAATTCCATTTCCTTCAGACATTTTGTATGACAATATTTGGTCTTCAGGTAAAATGTGTCAGACAATTTGTCTAGGCTAATTTCCCTAAATGAAATGCCCTTTGATAATTTCCCCAAAAGAATGATCCTCTGGGACTTTTAAAAGTGTCCTTCAAATTCTTGAAACTTCCCTTCTGGCTTTGTGTAAAGTACCCTTAAAATTTTTTTAAAGGGACACTTTCAATTTGAGATTATCCTTTCAATTTTTTTAAAGGGACCTGTTATCTTCAAACATGCCCTTCAAGCTTTTTGAAATGGTCCTTTGCCTTCCTCAATTATCCTTTGGATTCTTGAAAGTGCCCTTCAAGATTTGTGTAAAGTACCCTTCAAAAGTTTTGAAATGGACATTTACCCTTTGATATTACCCTTCAAGGTTTTTGTAATGGTCTTTTGCCCTAAAAATTTCCTTTTAGCCTTTTGAAAGTGCCCTTTCCCCCATGAGAAGTTCCCTTCAAGATTTTAGTCCTAGGAAAATGCCCTACCAAGTGTTTATGCCACTGTCATTGTAAATATGTTTTGAGATTGGCATAAAAATTTAGATTTAAGCCTCATTTATTAATGAAAATAAGAACATTAATCTAGGACTTTTGATTAAATTATTATTATTCCTATGCCCTAACTTCAATATTTTCTATTATCTCTAGGAATTGATTTCACTTAGATTAATGAAAATGTTTTTGGGTTGATTATGGCTTCACCCAATTTAATGTTGATAAATATTGTTCCTTATGTTGTAGGATCAATTCGATATCATTTGGTAATAAGCATGTTTAATGTTTAAAATGATATTTAATTTTTTTGGTTCAAGATTAATTAGATCCATGTTTATGCCATGCCTAATGCTTTAACCTAGGTCCCCTTTTGGATTGAATTTAAATTTAAGATGGAATAATTTAATACCATGAACTTAACTCAATTTTTATCCTAAGGCTTGGTCATGTTTTTTAACACAACCAAAGCTTAAGCTAAAAATCCTATGCTTGGTCTATTTTATGCCCTGTGGTCCTTTGTAATAAAGCTCAGCTTAAAGTCTTATCCTAAGGCTCATCATAGTTATTAATATGATAAAAACCTTAGCCTAAAACTTTAGGTTGTCTTTTTTATTCACATGGTCCTTTTGTTATATGTTTATGACCTTGGTCCATAAATCTTTGTACCTTGGTCCCCTTTTTATTCATAGGGTCCCCTTTGTTATATCTCAAAACATAGTTTAAATGATTCAACCTAAGGTTTTAATTCATGTTTATCAACACAAAAACAAAACCAAAGTCCATAGAATTTATGACTAAGCCTAACTTAAATTTTTTACATCTATGCAGGATTGATGACTCATGGTTAATTGGATAGATCTGATCGAATGAAGTGTAAATTGTCAAAGTTTAAATAAAGCCCCTGAGACAGTGAGAAGGTGACAAGCATCATAGTTAAAATTAAAGAATAATGAACAAATAATTGAATTTTATTCCATGGATAATGATCAAATGACTCACAATCACTCAAATGGAATAAATATGATAGAGTGAGTTCAATGTTGAAAAGTCAAGTAGTGGTCCCTAGCATAAAGATCAAGTAAGTTCAGAGGATCAATGGCATGTATTATAATGTACACATCTAATAAAATAGAGAGAGATAGATGAATAATTTTAAAATGAAACTTTGAGTTAACATGAGACTACCATGTAGAAAAAGTGCATGAGATGATAGATGCAGAGCTTAGAACACTTGTAGGATTGCCAAGTGGCATAACCTCAAAGTCTAATATAGATTAAAGCCTAGGTATCTTCTAGGATCAATGTCCCACATTTAATTGGAACAAAAAGATCAAATAGTGTATGATAAAAGAGTAATTTTTAATTTAACTAAGATCAAATTTGGTAATGATAGATGTCATAACCACACAAAATATAGTAGAGTAGCCGATGACTTTCAAATCTTGGGATCAAGATCAATAAATGGTGTTGGTCCATGAAAATCAATCAGATGATGTAAGATGAAGGGAGGATTTTAAAAGGTAACAGTCATGTTTTTAAACATTGATGATTAAACTACCATGGAAGTGCCACAAGGTTACCACATAGGTGCTAGGACAATAACACATAAGTAGAAAGTAATGAAAACTAAAGATCTAGTAGACCCATGAAAAAAAAATACCCTTGTAGGATTTAAGGCATAAGGTTCATTGTAGCCCAAATTTTTTCACCATTAGATCACTGTGAAATCTTTAAGTAATCCCTAGATTAACCCTGTATTCACCACAATCAAGTACAAAGAGCTGAATTGTCAACAATATGAAGATGATTAGATCCATAACTAACTAATGGGTCCCAAAGTTAAATGCAATAAGAATGTTCTTTTTTAACCAACATTGCATAATATTTTTAAATGGGATAATATTTTTTATAGACATGTTAAATTTTTAAAATCATGTTGTCTATAAGTCAATCCATTATGAAAAGTCATTCATTGGTGAGTGCAATAGAAAGGACACCTGTCGTATGCACTTTACAAATATAATTAGATGAGCCTAATTGACATGCTACCTTGTATCTTATAAAAGGATAATGATCAATTATCAAAATGGAGGGAGTTCTTAGAACCAAATTACTTTATAAAATTTTAGTAGTTAATATAAGAAATAAAATTTTCAAAGATTGTCTAGTATTTACTTATGTGAAGTGCTATATGGTTTCTCTCTTAGTTGTCTGGTATCACTTTCAAATTTGAATGGTTCTTATGAATATTTTGTGTGTAAATTTGATTACATACTTGTTAACTTGTGTTAATGTTAGGTTAATTGAAGTTTCCTTAGTTTGATTCATTTTATTTTCTCTACATTTGTAGATGTGCATTAGCTATCTTCTTATAGGAGTAAATTAAAGTAAGATTGGTTTTGATTTGCATTATTTATCAAAGTCCTTAAAATTATAACTGATGTGTGATGTGATTTGGGCTTAATCTATTTCATGTTACACATTGGTGAAGTACCTATTTAGATGAAATATAAACTTTATCATAATATCTGAAATAAGATAAACATCTTTCTTTCTACCCTACCCTTCCTTTTACCTCTTTTTAACTTGATCACCTTAGTTTAATAGTCATTGTAAACATCCATCCTAAATTAATTCTTAATATAGTTCTTCATCATAATTCACTATTCTTATCATAGTATACAACATATTCTATATAGATCTAATATTTGGCCATAGTGGCTCCCAACCACCACTTGCTATAAATATTAGGAAATAGTCACTTGTTCTACATCTATTCTACCAATAGATAATAGGATTATCAAAACCTATAGCTCATGCACTAAATTCCTAGTATTCTAAAATGTGAAGTATTTTTGAAACACTATATACACCTATGGGCCAATTATCTTGTTTGTCTACCCTAACTAGGATATCTCTATATTCCATTGATTATAACTGCCTCTAGGAAAATTAGACCCTTCCACCCCATTTCATCTATTTGGTCCAATCATTTAATCATTTTGAGGGACCAATTGTTGACCCCCTTTACCAACTGCTCCTTTGAGGGGGCACCTATAGTTCATCCATTGTTATTAAATTCATAAGTATATAAGACCTTTTCATTCTTTGAGAAGAAATTATTATGATTATAGTTTTAAAATATCTTTCCAAATATTGAAAAAATATAGACACTTAAAAATGGCCACTAATGGCCTTCGACCAAACATCAAACCAATTCTTACCAACCATTACAAATTAAGCCTAAAAATCATTGAACACCCTAAATTTGCTTGTGCATCAATCGTCAAATCTCTAAATCCCATTAAGACATCCCTAATTGGGGTAACCTATTGTAAGAAATAAAAAACTCTCATAGATTCATCTTTAATCAACATGTGGCATCATAACATGTAATTTGGCCTATAGACCTATTAAATGGGACAAGTTCACACATAAAATTGAATCTTTAAAATGATACAAGCCTAATTAAAATTAATTAAAATGCTAAACCAAATTAAGAGACTACTTGAATTATCCATGTGAAATTAATAAATTACTTAAAAAGGAAATTCAAAAATCAATAATATCCTAACTTTTCATGATTACTTTTTGTGAGTTGTCAAGCCTTTGTAAATATCTCACAATATCTCACCCATGCCTATTCAGTGAAAATCATGAGATTTTGCCACCTTTTAACTCTAGTGGGGTTAATTGACTCACTTAGGTTAGGTTTGAACCCATTCCATGTTTAAACTACACATTTACTCACATTGGGTTGTGGTTAGTTTTTAATCCTATAAATACAACCCTAGACCTCTTCACAAGAGTGTAGATAGAGTAAAGTTATAATTCAAATTTTGGTACATGATTCAAATCTATAGGGTTATAATGCCAAAATCAAAATCTAAATACAACATCAAGACACAAGACATGGTACCAAGGAGAGAAGGAGCTATCTAGGCTCCATTACCAAAGACTCTTTGAGCACAAACTAAGCAAACTACACAATAAATCATTTGGAGCATTAAATGAAGATAAATAATTTGTCATTATTTGCATTTTTTTGTGTTTTCAATTGGCTTTATTCATTATGCTCCCCATATGATCTAGGAAAGAAAGTTTTAGCATGTTATTGTGTTTTATTTCATGTTTTGCTACTTTTTCTAACACTTGATCTAATCTCCCTTATTATATTCCTTGATCACATCAATAGTTTTACTTAGTATTGACTAATAAAATAAGTTTAAATGTTGGGGGTTCTTGAAGTGTTTTGGCTCCTTTACAGATGGTTCTTACTCCTTATGCATATCTATGTTTACCTTAGAGATTAATTTCTTATTTTTATCTAGAGATAAATAATCCATTGTACTTGACTCACCTATTTCATATGTGTGTATATGTTCAAGAGGAGTGTATTTCTTAGGTGGTACTAATGTAGGGATGCCTTCAGTTTTGGAATGTACCATTTTAAAATAATTGAAAGGTTCATCATCAATAAGCATGGATAAGAAAGTCCTCTCATGTATGAATTTTAAAGATCAATTGGATGTAGATGGGATAGTTTCCATTAAATGCATCTAATCTCTACCCAAAACTAACTTATAATGTAAGGATTAAGACATGCCTTGAAAAGTATTTGAAATTTTTTTGTCCATAAGGTCACATCTAATGTAATTTCTACAATAAAAAGGATATATGAATTTTCAAATCCTTTTATCTACATAACATTTTTTTGAATAAGGCTTGTGTTGATACACATGGTGGATAGGCATTGCATGATACAAATGTTTAGTCCTTATCCATTATCAACAAGCACTCTTTTGATACCTTTACTTTGTGTTTTTATTTGTATGATTAAAGGATTTTTTTTTATAAATAGTATTTTTGGATGGTAACATTGTTAGAATAAAGGTGATGAGCTTGTTATTATTATTATTATTAATACCTTTCATAATATATACAAAATAAGTATGATTAATATCACAAGGAACTTTTGTCTCACACACTACCTCATATAAGATATCCTTACAAACATTAGATTGGTTTAGGATTTGAAGGATTGAATTTTTTTTATGTGTATTAATCAATAGTTAACAATGTCATGTCCCTTGGATTTTACTATAATATTAGGTTTAAGTGGCAACTTTTGTATATTAACTAGTGGTGGGATGGGTTAGGAAACCTTACCTCTTTGAGTAGTAACAACATAGAACGTATAATCCAATATAAGTTATGAGTGAAAAATGGGTATAGTATGGTAGTTATCATTAAAATAAGATATAGGTAGGACAAATAGTCAATATCATGCCTGTTGAAATATAGATATTGGTTTTATAGCATTAATAAATGAATTTTGAAAATAGATTAATTTTTGTGTTTGCTTTAAAACCCTTTCATTATTGTCACGAGTTTGATTATAAGATTTGACAAGGCAAGTAATGTATAAAACCATAACAAATATGACATATTGGAATATAAAATGGGTTATAGATGCATCCATGTTGCACATATTTTATGACAATCAGGGATCAATAACATAAAAATCAGACAACCCTGATTTGTCCCAAGGTTTTGATGTTCAAAAAATGGTTTCACCAAATTGTTTAACCTTAAAATGGATCTATATTTGGGTTATATAGATAATTAATGGGTATATAGAAATGAAATGGATCAAGGTAGATAATTATATCTATAGTAGGTCAATTAGATGTTAAACTTAAATATAAGCATACACTAAATTTATTATGTTGAGATAATCTAAATATAAAAAGTATAACTATGCTAAATATAAAATGGCAAAGAAGTTAAGTGATTATATTTTTATGAAGATAATATATTTATCAATATGGAATATGCTAAAATTAGGTGGGAAGGAGATTCTATATTTGACACCTTTGGCTCTTTGAAAAAAAACATCAAGTTGTGATGGTTGTATTGATGTTACTATCTAGGTTTGATGCTAGTGTTTGTAGAGAATATCTATTAAAATATGATGTGAAGACCTAGATGCTTTTAGGTTTTTCTTTACCTCTACTCTAGTGTAATAATATCCAGGTTATGGACAAGCACTCCGTTTGAAATGGAAAAACCCTATATTTTCATCTATAATGTGACCTTAGGAAAAATGGGTTAGTGGGTATACAGTGTTGACCTGACCCTAATGACCTTATTGTGAATGGATGATGTCTACATAGCTAATACTCTAATAGAGGGCCTTAGACTCATGTAGTTTTACCCTATGTGTTTGTTTATGTGCAAATATTATAATATTTTCAAAGTAAGCACAACATTGACCTAGCTTGTAACTTGTGAAATTGGGCTCTTGGGATACTCCTTTAGTACTTAAGACTTGTAGATGTGTTTTACCTATGATGGTATGGAAATAGGGGATATTTATTCAATTCAATTCTTGATATAGTGATTTTGATAAGTGCCTTGGTCTCTTTGGTCTTTTTATAGGTTTGGAATGAATTATGGGTGATCTTGTATTTATATCAATCCATTTATAGTAATAACTTGCATTAAAGCACTAAGGTCAACCATTAGGATACATTTCATTTGAAAAATAGATCACTTTATGGAACTATACACTTGAAATAGGATTTAATAATAACATTAACTCTATTATCTATCCCTGGAGTTAGTGTCCAGGGAGTACGAGAGTAGATATAAGTTCATAACATGTAGAAATGCAAGATAAGTACATTTTAAGCATTCTAGGGATGATAAAATAAGAAGGTCATCAACATAAGACTATTTGGGCTAATAGATATAGGAAAGGGTCACAAATATATAACAAAGGTGAGATTTGAAGAAGTGGTAAAAGGTAATGAAATAAGAGGAGCAACCAAGGTCTAAGTTTATAAATTATACAAGACTGAGGTGTTATATAATAATAAAATATTATCTACACATTTACAATTATTAAATAAGTATAACTAAAGATATAGATTCTAATAATATGATATGAAATCCTATTTAACATATGGATAATGTTTGGTTTCAGTATGTGTTCAGTATGCATGTATCAATCCTTTCAAATAATTTTAACGTATGTTTGAATACATGCACCCAATATTTCATCTTTGCACCCTATGATGACCATATATCTACATACTATGTATATGAAACTTGGGAAACTATCCTTCTTAGGTAAATTTCCAATGTATGATATCCTAGAGGTAACCTATAATTGAGCTCACATCATTTCATAGGCCTCTTCCCAATGCAATCTATTTGAGGGATTAAATTCCCAATATGTCACAACAACATAATTTAAAGAATGGTTTAGTGCACAATTGAAAACATGCAGATTTGATTCAAAACTTATAAAATACATTCAATCCCATACAAAATTTCCCCTTAAGTGGATTATATGTAATCCATATTCATAAGAGTCACCTTATATAAAATATCAACTTCAAACATTGTTGGAGATCTCACTGATGGAGACTTGCATTCCTCCATCTAGAATTTTAGGATTTGATCCATTGTCTTAACACACCAAAATGAAAACTATTTAATTTATTTCATTTGTGGAAATTATTTATTATGTTATAATAATTTAGTTAACTATCTACTTTGTAGAGCCAACAACTTCGGTTATTTTCCAACTTTAATATAGTTGTCTCTTCTATAAAAATATGGTGACACAAGATCCTTTAGAATGATGTAATACTTGATTTCATACTTTTTCAATGGAATGATAATTATCTTATCTCCTTGATGCTCCTCAAATTTATTATATATTACATTGATGGTCATATGATCATCATACTACCACTTTTTCCTAATTAATGTAGGGTAATATGTTTCATTTTTCTCATATCAATACTTTTGGAGTCTCCTTATAGTCTTATATCATATAATTTTATTTCCACATCCTCTAATATCCAAATTGGTTTAACCTCTTATAGTATTGGATGGAAGATAATCTCTACATTATTCTATTTACTCAACCTAGATCACAACTAGTTATGCATTAGCTTTATAAGTGAATTGATTTTGTGATGGTAAACATAATCCTAGGTCATAGGCTTTCCTTGGACCAAGTGGTTTATACATTCCTTATAATTTGAAATTTATTTTATTTATGACATATAAGAACCTATAGTTTTAATCCCAAATTGATTCTCTTATTTTCTATAAAATCTCCTTCTAGTCCTAAATAATTTGAATTGCACATTTCTACATCTTGAAGTCCCTAATTAGTTTTTTGACATATTTTAAAGATAATTATGATGTATTAATTTTTAACATGAATTATAGAGATGTACCTATCAAGGGTCCTATGAGATCACACTTTTTTGCATAATCATTGGTAACACCTTGAATGTACCATTTCATTTTGTAGGTCAAAAAATATTGTTTAGGATTAGAAGACCCATTATATGGTGATGGGATCACAAAAACTCCCATTTTGAGAGACATATTTCATGTGTTCACACCTGAACTAGCTAATTATTTTGGAATGGACTTAATAGTTGTATTAAAAATTGATGAAACTATATTTGGAGTAATACCACTTTTATTTTATATCAACTTTTGAGTTTATGTACTTGGCCTTCCAAATTTCTCTAAAAAATCACCAAACCACATATTTTCTATCTTAGATTCTACACCACTTATTAATGTTAACAAATTAGGCATAATGGATGAATCCATTTGTAATAAATGATCCTTGTCTGAGGTATCTTCCTCAACTAAACTTAAACATGACTTAACCCTATGATTCAACATAAATTATTTAAGAGACTATGCTTCATCATCTCTAAACAATGTCATCTCCTATAAATACTTCTTAAAACTACCTTAAAATTATTACAGTTGCTTCTTTATAACTTCTTCGTGATCTATAAGGTATTTTCCTTCTATTTTATATGGGTTACTTTCTTAATCCCTAATATTCTCTATAATATATTTAGTGCATTTATTTCCTTTAGGTACTTCAATTTCCAAATATGAGTATACTTTAGATTGTATTGGAGGTATAATGCCTCCCATAGTCTATGTATTCTTTATCCTTCTCCCATTTGATTTTTTTAAAGTATCATTGTATTTATTCCATCTCTTTTGTTTTTCATCTCTCTCTAAAGTCCCATAATTTTCTTCTTTCTCTACTTTTATATGTCCTTCAAATTTTGGGTTCAAGTTCAAGTTCCTTCCATCAATTATCCTTCATTAACCTCCTTTCATTATACATCCCCATATCACCTTAGATGACTACTCCATATCTGTTGGGATTGAAACTATGGGTTTATCCAAAACAAACATTTTTGAAGTATAGGTAGTAATTGTAATATTTTTCCTTGGATGCCTCTTACAAAAAAATTATATAAATTCAAACATAATATATCATTGCATAAAATGTTTAGTGATATATCCATCAATTTTGGTTTTTATATAGTGATCTATCACATTGTCCAATCGGTATCTAAGATTCATAACTTTTCTAGTTTTTATTTAGTCCAAACAAAGTGATCTATTTATCTAGGTTTGAAGAAACAATATTCAATCCTTGATAGTTTAGTGGCTAACAATCTAGGTAATTTGTACTAAAATATTTCATAAATATTTCAATTATATGTTTGATTGTGATTTATTCCATAGAGACTCATATGCTCCTATATTTCTATTCTATAAATTTATTAATTCGTTCACCCATATAACATTCTATGTATCTTTGACTAGGTAACCATCTCAACATGTTTCCATTCCACACTCATTGGACTAATATCAACAGAGATTCCTACAAATATCCATTATAACATGATAATATGTCTACTTTGTGATTTTATTTATAGATTTAGAATATTCATATGGGATATGGATTATTAGATTCATTTTAAATTATTGCATTTTACCTTAAATATAGATTGTTATCTAAAATCATACATATTCATTATATTAAACGTACATATTTGAAGCAAAACAAGGAATCATGTTCACATAGAAAAATACATAAATTTTTTAATGGAATCATAAGAATATATCTATAACATTATCTCTCAAAATCAAAATTACTTCTTCTCTATAATATAATTACTTATAAATTAATGAGGAAGATCTATCGTTTTACATTCTAGACCTTTCACTTTCATCCTAAAGGAGTATTTTAATCTTATACAATCTTTTAATATTCAATCACACTCTAAATTACATAAAAAAATATTATAAATTGCACACTTGTCACTTATATAAAATTCTTTGATTTTATACTCTTTAGTCTACTGCCAACAAAATTGTTAAGGTGTAGTGGTCTACCAATTATGGGTCAATGTAACCTAAAGTGATTTATGGAAAGTATAAACAATCCTATGGCTAAACCAACTTATTTAGTATTGATAAATCTTAGAAAATTATACACATTCATTCATTTAAAATGTGATAAATAAATCAATCTCTACTATACTAAGCAAATAAATAAAGGAAAGAGTGTAGGGATATGAATAATTATCTTAGGTTGGGTCCATTGACACTACAATCTCCCCTACCTCAAGTAGAGCTTTAAAATATAATTTTTTATGTTTAATACCTCAAGTTATTATATGAATACCTAGATATACAAAGTTAGGAACTCCCAATTACTCTTATTATTGATCTTTAATGACACCACAAGATAAGACTCCTCAAGATAAGGTTCTTAGCCATTAAATATACCAAAACTAATTTAGGATAGAAATGTAGTAAAAAAAAGAGAATATGAGTGTGATATGATATGATTGAAATAAGACCCATATAAATAACTAAAACTAACCCTAAACTCTAAGTTGATGGTATTAGCTTGAACAAGACATTTGGAATATGTAGAATTACACAGTATGATATCATCCAAGATGATACAATACAAATGCCAAAAAACACACTCTTAATTATATTTTACTAGCTGATATAGTATGGGAAGGATGAGTTACAAAACAAATGATATTGGCTAAACTGATACTATAAGATATAGGTAAACTAGAAAGTATGGGTAAGAAGTAGACAAAAGGTATAAATGTATACACACTTAGAGAAGGTAAAAATTATAGTATTAATGTTGTAATCAATAAATAATGGAAACATATCTCGCAATGCACCATGATGTTTTCCCACCACATTCTTAATGCAAAATTTAAGGCATGCACTCAATGAGATTTATATATCAATAAGTTATTGTAAGAGAAAGCATTGTTAAATGATAAAGTAAAAAATATTAGGTGTATACACTCTATTGCTTTCATTATTTTTATAAATATTAAATTAAAATAAACCATAATTAAAATCATATTTCTATAATTTATACGTATATTATACAATCTAATTAGACTCTATGTTTTTTCTTAATTATACCACATAATCCAAAATCACATAAATTAGGGCTATAAGACTATTGAAAAAATTATTGCATTTGAAAATCACATGATTGATAAATTAAAGAGTGCATATGAAAAAATAATTAAAATACATAGTCTGGTATGTTTTCTATTAGACATTATTTTAGATTTTGAATGTTATTACATGTATCCATTGGTCTATTATTTGTAATTTCATTTTCAAGGAAACCTTCTTACAAATCATGCATTGTGAATAAATATACACTTCACAAATAATGAATCCAATATAATTATTTTCATATTAATTTTTTAATTAAAATTTTAAGTATGACCCCTGAATGATCTTCACAATTTGTTATATAAAATTAAAACTCATAAAGGTGGGTTGAGGTTCCCCATGACCATATAATAGATTTAATTATAAAATAAATAAGCCCTGAGGAAGATTTAGGTCTAAAATATCCTTATGAATAGGATTGGAATACTTAATCTTATCCCTAACGTTTACTTCATAGTATTTTTGATAAAATGATAAATAATACACTTGCCTATGTGATTTTCCTATATTACACATCATGGTGAATGCCCCAAGTGTATAAATTATTACATTTTAAATATTTTCTTTCAAGGTTTGATCTTTACAATTGAAAATGCATGTAGACATACTTTATTTAATAGGTTTAGTAACCAAAAATTATGTACAGGAATGAACTCTATTAAAATTACAAGTGCACACACCTTAAGAATTAAATTATGAAAGGTGTTTGTATTAAATACCTAGATAGCTTTATCTAAAAATTCATGCACAAATTTAGGGTTTTTAATAATGCTCTCTCTAAAATATTTAACACTATCATGAATTATTTTATTCTATAAAAATGTGACATTTTATAATTTAGCATTAATGAAAAAAAATCTCTTTCTTTCAAAAAAATCATGATGATAATTGTTAATTAATGAACACTCTAAGGTTATGTTATCCTCAATAAATGAAAGGGATGATAAAAACCTATTAAAATCTAAAAATCATATTTTAAACTATTGACCACATTATATGAGGATGTATGTTTTTGAAACTTTAAGTTTAATGTAAAGAAGATATTAAACCCTAGGTAAAAATGTACATGATGAAGGTGCCTAAATATAAATTAGGGTTTGGAATGAATTAAGAATGAAAATAAATAAAATTTAAAAATCACTAACATTGTAAAGAGTCAAGTTAACCATTAATGTTTATTATAATTATTTTTTTAACACAAATAGGTGTAAACAAGATAAAATTAAATAAATTAAAAATATATAATTTAGATTTATCTTAGAAGATAAATAGAAAAATCAAGCCCAAATGTCATGAATGAAAGATAAATCAAATCAATGAGTTGAATCATAGGTTAATAAATGACACACTTTTTTTGTATTTGACTTTTTTTATTATAATTGATGTGCTCTTATATTTTTGAACCTTGCATTGCTCTTAGACTAACCCATATTTTTACAAGATTATGTTGTATAAGTTCGATCATAATAATATTAAGCACTCTAGTTTTTATATATGCCAATGGGTTCATCTCTTTGATATTTAGTGTGTATCTATGCTTCCAAGTGCATATATATACTATTGGGTGAATATCTATGTCACCAAGTGTATTTATATAAGGTTTCACAGTTTGAGGTTTATAATTCATGTGTATTATATTCTTGATTTTGACTATAAATTTAATTTACATATGTTTAGGGTAGAATATGTTATGTGTTTAATCATCAATTTAATCTAGCTTGCATGATTAAAAATAAAATAAAAGTAATGAATTATGGAAACTTTATAAACAACATCAAAAACTATGTATCCCACATACTCTAGATCATATTTAACTTATTTATTATGGTATGTGAATGCAATAACCTAATTAAGGGTTTCAATTTTCTCTTCTATAAAAGTGATAAATAAAACCACTAAAATATAATTACCCTCCTAAGTTTATCCCAAATTAATTTTTAGACACACCATGATGGATAAATTCCAAAAATGTTTAGGATTTTATTCAATTTAGTCATAACTTAAATGGAAAAGCTTAGTTCTAGGCTTGACCATTTATGTAATGGGGTGTTGAATTTTCTCCTCCTCTCTAGGTTTTCTCTTCTTTACTATTCTATCATCTAATATCTTGGAAATACCTCATATTTATATGATGATACAAGGTGATTAAATTATGTCATCTAAATTTTTATAATGCAATGGGGAAGGGTTAAGGCCCATGACAACTGAAAATAAATGAATAGACCCATAAAGCTAAATGAGAAAACCTTGTATGGGTACAAGTTTCTCCAAGATGGGCCCTTATAGCCAAGATTTTATCTAGGAGATAAGTCAAGGTTTAATTTTTTAGGTAATACTAGCTAATGGATAAGATGTATTCTATGGATGTGTGTGTGTGTGTGTGTGTGGGGTTTTAATAAGCATTGAGATAATTTTAATCTCTGCTTACAAAATATAGATGTATGTGGGGTTAGGTCCATCCAAGAAATAGTTAAAATTTATAAATTTTCCAAATAAATTAAATTGGTAATAAAGCATGAAAATAAGGGTTTTGTTAAAAATTTGGGTGTTTACTCATGTTTTTAAAGCTAATAAAATAAATTTTAAATGTCCCTTTATTAATAACTAAACATTATAGATAAATCTAAATAACAATTTTATTTTATTTTTTATACTAATCAAAGTATATAGACATTTCCTACATATTTTATTGGCCAAGTATGTTTCAAATAAAATGCAAAAGTGAAAAATAATTTAAAAACATCATTTTCACATCATTTATAAATTAATAAAACTTTAATATAAGTGTTTTCTAGTTAATTAACATATCGAATGATAAATTATTCTATAAATTCATTTATTTTCTCTAAGCTAGTGAAAAAATGAAAAAATCCTTAAAATAAAACTTGTGTAAGTATTATTAAAATTTACCTACTAATATAAACAACTTTTCTAAGCTATGAAAAACTTTAAAAAATATTATTAAAAGTGATTTTGAAACTTGGACAATTTTATTTTCAATTACCAGTAACAATATTATTTGACTATTGATATAGTAATTCCAAGCCACTAAAATTACAATTCAAACTCTAGTTTTGATAAATTTTATAATGGGTTTTTATTTTTCACAATTTCTAAACTAACTTTACTATGTCATTCTTGAATAAAAAGACACTTCTAATAATTGTAATTATATTTTCAAAATATAAAATTTGTTCACAAATTTTTTTGGATATCCTAAACTAATGGAAGAAAGATGAAAATACAAGAAACTCTAATTACTCTATTGTCAATTATTTTAAAATATAACACACTAAATATTTCTAATGTTAAATTTAAATCCATTTTCATAAATGACAAGTTTTACACTAAAATACAATTATTTTAAATCAAATTCTCCATTTAATTATGAAAATTTTGTTTACTTTGTAAAATAAAACAAAATAATCATAGTCAATATTTTACTCTAAAGACAAAATACCACACGGGTCTTTATTTAACCTAATAACAACTTCTGATTTTTACATTCAATACTAATTATATATGTAAACTATTGAAATTTCCCCTAAGAAAATTAATTATATTATTAGTATTTTTTGTTTTAACTTAAATGTGATTACATCATTTTAGGATGACTTCCATGAGAATTCAATATCATAATGACATTATATGGATCTTTAGAAAACCCTTAATATAAAAGCATTGTAAACATTTTTTAGGAGAGGAAAAAATATTGATTTTTTGGTAATTAAAACAATTTACAACCTACTATGTATTTAAAGTTGATAATCACAAGTCATTAATTGGCAACTTAGTCTATCCTAAAAGCCCAAGCAAAATATTTTAATTATAGGTATCAATATTTATATCACATAAATATTTGTTAATATCATTATACATTTATATCAATTATTAAGAGAATACATGTATTAAAATAAATTCAAGATATTAAGGTATAAAAGAAAGAATGTTTTATATTATAAAGTCATATCATTTTTTACTAAAGATCAAAATAATACTAATTTATCTAAGATTCAAGGCCTAATATTAATTGTTACAAAACCAAGATATTATAACTAATAAATTTATCCATTAAATCCATATGATTCCTTAGAATAACATAACATGGGCTTAGTTATATGAAATAGAACACAACCACATAGACCACCATTAAAGCTTATTTTTATAGAAACCAACTTGTCCTCTTAGGGATGCTAAACAATAATAAACAAAAATAGTAAAATCTCAACCAAAAAAAAATTCTTAGTTAGTGTGAGACCCTAGGTCAAGGGTTTAGCATGAAAAGGTGTGATTTCAATACCATTATCAACATTCATCTATCATCAATTCTAATGCACTAGGCTCAGTCATAATATTCAATATTTTGTTTGAACTTTATCATATAATTGTCGATATTATAGGGAATAACATTAAAATATAAAGAGGATAAACATTATTATACCTATATAATTATTTTTAAAGGTTATACACTTCCTCAAGAACACCTTTTATCAAAATAATTATAGCATTAAATTTATCCCATCCTTTGTACACATTTTTGAATGAAATTCAATCCAAGTAGGAACCTACTACAAACTCAAAAATACAAACTACATGAAGTAATTTTGAGGGATTAAAAATAAATATTGAGATCAACACAAATCCAAATAATTGGGTTATTAACATTTTAAAATAATGATTATTAATTAAATTTGATAACAAATCATCGATTATATTCCCAAGCACAAGGAAATAAATAAAACCTCAATAACATTTTATATGGAAAATTCAATAAAGCATGTTTCATAGTTAGATAAGTTGAGGATTTACGTTTATTTTAAAAAATAATAATGAGATCATAAAAAATCAAAATATACAATAAATAATCACATTGTGATTCAAGAAACAACATACCTTGCTAATCTTTTTAAAAATCTCATAAAAAAGAAAACACGTATTTTAGATTTCTCTAAAGCTTATATCACCACATTTTTTTAATTTGGAGACTGATGGCTATGAATTCATCAAGGTAAGTATTGTTTACATGGATAACTCTAACTTTGGTTTCTATAAAAATCACATATTTGGGCTTTCCATCTGAGAACAAAATTATATAAATTTTCTTCTTGAGTTAGACTAGTTCCTTACAAGTTTTAATGACCAAATTCTCAAAACCAAAATCATGAAGCTTTCTAAAAAATATAAATCCATCAATCCCCTAAGGCTAGAGATAAATATCTTTGTCAATTTGTCCATCATGAAGGATTCATTTCATTTTTCTTGGACCAAATCACCCATTTTTCCCAACCTATATCTAAAATTAAATCTTATCCAATGAAGATGAAAAAATTGAAATGTTACCTTATGAAATCATATGAATCTAATGTAGCATAGGACATATCCAACTTATGCCCTTATATTCCACTTCATAGTTGATTGAGGTTAAGCTAACATTTTACTTCCACTATCTATGCATATTAACACTAACACACTCTTCAAATATCATCACCTTTATTTTTTACAAAAATATTTTTATTGGAATAGACTCCTTACCATATTTGACACTGAAAATAACCTATAGTGTAAGTTTTTCCATATAATCTATTAATTTCATAAACCAAAATACAATATTGTTTCATTTTTCAATATATTTCCCAACTTCCTTGGAAGCTTTTCCAACTAAAATTTGATCTAATCTTAATCTTGATCATGAATCCCTTGTTTTTATCCTATAATGCTCCATATATTTTCACACCACTTCCACTTCATAAACCTTTCCAAAATATCACTTATATTATATGGTTAAAAGTGTAGAATGTCATAATTTGGTAAAAACACATACTAGTATTCTCGATGAGCCTTTAAATCTTACTAATAAATTCCTCAGTCAGATATCCACTAATAAAATTCCATGATTTTATTATACTAATATAAATGGGTGGTTATCCCCCTTATTCCCATTGTGGTTAAATTGATGCATAATGATGCATTTTTTTTCATGCTTCAAATCCCCACCTAGCTCACATGTTGTCCTTTTATTTTATATATTTCTAAATTTAGACACCCAAACTAGGATTAATCCATATTTGTAAAATAATTCTACATGAATTTACATATATATATAATCCTAATGAAAAATTGGGAACTTATTGGTACATCTCTCTAGGTCTCTTGTCTCCTCTATTTTTATTTAACTGTAGAGTCTTTTATTTTACTATTTTCATCTTTACTAGTTTTATCACAAAGATTTATTGACCTACTCTCTTATATATACATTTTATATGGGTATGGGATAACTCCAGTAATATCAGATGAATCTATCCACTATAATAATTTGTAATTATGATAAATGTCCCAACATATATGTTAAGTCCACTGTTATTTATACCACCTTTTGGGTAATTTTATTTTACATCTTTGGAAAAAAATTGTCATTTTTTCACATTAATAGTTTCCAAATTTAAAATTAATAACACTATATATACAAATCACTTAAAATCATTTAAGGACAAACCCTCACTTATTTTAAAAAGACACACTTAGTTCACACAACCATTTGACTTTATATTATTAATACTCTATAGTTTCTAAAGGATATATCTATTTTCTTACTTTTACCAAAGGAAGACCTAGGAAAAATTACACTAACTTACATTCACATGATTTTGAAAACATACACATTAGAGGGATAACTACATGTATTTTGAGCCCTATTCAAAATTTTTGAAGATAGATATCAAGGTTAGATGGATCTCTTTCCATTTATTCAACCAAGAAAAGGCCATACATACTAGGAACCTATAACCATAAGGAAAATGAGCCCAAGTCAAAGTAGGATCATCCAAGAACTAAAAGACACTTTGAAACCACCCTAGGGTTTGGATAAAGAACCAATAAAAACTAAACTAATAAACATTCCCATTCATAGGCCACCCACCATGTAATATGGATCAAATAAAACCAACCATATCCTCATACAATAATTTGAAGGGAAATAATATGTAATATTATTCATCCTACCCATTTTAATCTTATTTCTATTAACATCCTTCCATAATCCTTTACCTGAGTTCACCATAATAATCTACTTATCTAAATTCAAAATTTCTAAATTGGAGTTGAGGGTCAACTCTTTATTTGAATCAAAATTCTCTAATTTATGCCCTCTCTTAATACTCCTAACTAGATTTTTCACCAATAAATTATGTATTATTTATACTACCTCCTTTAGAGTCCCACATCTTTCATCAGATAAAACTCATTCACCTTTATCTTTTCCTCCCAACTTGGTGATTTCCTTAATATCTAAATTATAAAATATATCTTCTACCATAGTTGTTGAATTTAGAATACTCCATCTACTAGGGTTTTGATTCACCCCCTTTTTAATATCCATTTGAGAATGTCTATGATGGAAAGAGGCATGAAGATAGCCTATTAATATACAATTTTGACACATGAAATTAGTATTTTTAGTCTAAAATATAAATATTTGAGATGAACCATATTGGAGGATTATTTTATCCAATAAGGCTTTACTCAAATCAATCTCCACATAAATTCATGTATAGGTGCATAAACCTATTTTATTTATCTTTGTAATTTTTAATAAAAGTACCTAAATCATTTCCTATCTCTTTGGATGCATGCCAAAAATGGAAAGGTATGTTAGGAATTCAAACCTACATTGGTATATTTAAAATAGAGAGAGAGTTAGGATAAAAATCTAAAAACCAAGGAGTAATGAATAATCCTACATTAGCCTAAATCTAAGGACCATATGTTAGACATTTCTAATAATATAACTAATAATGAAGAAGAATAAAAAAAATCCTTTTGAGCAAAGGGATATCTCATAGTTTTTTTTACAAGTATCAAACACCCATTGATACAATACCTTTGTTGTAGGAAAAATATCATTAAATATACAAATTACTACATGTTCTGATAATGCAAGATGATATTTCACCTCTTAACTAGAAATCTTCACAAAAGGAACCTCATTCACTTTTTATACAATGTAGGAATGAGGGAAAGGAAAATCCTTATTAATTTTTACCTTGGAAGAAACATTTTTAACTACTTGCTTACAAGAATCTGGTTTGGAAGAGGATGCTTATTTTGGCCCTTAAACACCTCCCCACAATTTGAAATTCAAAACAAGGATTGAATCCTTGCATATGTTATAACTTGACAACAAATAAAAATATGCAAGTAATTTGCCTTAATACACTAAAAATTGTGAATCAATCTAAACCCCTAAAAAATATCTATTTTCTACTTTAAATACACCACTAAATATGATGACTCCACCCAAATGCACACTATGTTCCTTAAAAGAGATTACACCAAAATTTGAAACCCTAATTTTTTTTACCTTTGAATACTTCTAATATTTATTTAAATTTTATGTATTTAATATTTCATTCCAATTTCTAGCCAACCCATTAAAAAAATAATTTCTTATTTTATTCCCCTTTCTATGTATCCCAAAGTTTATTTTACATTTAGACTTTTTGTCAAATGGTTTATGATCAACCTTTAGATCATTAAAAATGTGGATCACATTCCTTAATTATATTGTTTGTTGTATCATTTTGTCAAATAATTACCATTAATATTCTATCTTTAGTTTCTTACACTTATCCTCCAAAGTATTCTCACTTTGTGGAAATGTTGCAACCCCCATTATTACAAAAAAATTGCTCTCAAATTCCATATCTAGTCCCCTAACATTTGTGCTTGTAATAGACCTATCAAGAAAAATAGAGAAGTATGGGGTAAAAATTACATTATTATAGTGTAAATAATCCCCTAGGGATGAGGTTTATTACACCATCTACTAAATAACTACCCTAAGATGCTACAAAGAACTTTACCAGAAACCACCATCTAAAATTCATTAGGAATGACAGAGAAATAAAATGAGTTCTTTCTAGGGAGATGTAAGAATTTACCCCATTCCAAGGTGAAATCATTTTATTTATATTTTATGGGGTATGTAATTTTAATGGGATGAAAAATGAGGATACAAGAAGTGAAAATGTCAGGTTTATGAGGTAAGAAATCATAGCCAACTAGGGCCTCAAGCACACTAGACTTGTCACTGCTTTGCCTACCCACCACCACCACCTAAGGTAAATTGACCATAGATGTGCTACCAAGCTAAGTAAATATGTCCAACATTATATTAATTATAGGTATCATTTCTTTCCCTAACAACATTGCCTATTGATTCTCCTCATGTTACTTATCCTCAATCCAACCCAACCCACTAACCCATTTTTCTAGGAAATATTTATCTCAAAAGTGCAAGCTAGAGTTTGGAAGAAAGATGAATGAAAATATTTTTGTCTATATAGGTTTGAAGATTTTTTAGTACATAAAAATGATTTATATATGAAGATGTAGTGATCTAAAATATTATATACCTAAACATATTTCCTAGACCAATAGGGTACATAGTGGATATATCTGGTTGCCTTAAGCATTTACAAAACACCAAAGTTCTCATGTTTAATTTTTATAGTTTGTTTCCTAATCTAGGCTATCATAAATCCCATATAAATCATATTTGATGACTATCATAAAATACAACAAAAAACACTTAACTATCAAGCCACTAATTATTTTTAGTTGTTTTCATAAATAGTAAAGTGTGATTAATCATAGTTACAATCATATTTGATTTATCTAGACATAGATTATAAAATTTGATACAACTTGTTATTTTTTATTATTTAAAGTACCAAATATAAAATCAATTAGGACATATTTGAGAACTCATTCTTTGTCTAGAATATATCATGGGTACCCTTAGGGATTATTTATTTTATCACTAGTGTTTCAATTTTTTAATTTAATATTTTTATATTTGATTTGAATTTCATCTTCATAAATGATATATATCCTATCATTTATATATTTCAAACCCTACACTCTTATGTTTTATCTCATATTAGGAGTAGATCTTGTCATTTTATTCTTTTTCATCCTAGGATTTGATAACTTTTACATGAGTATGCACACTAAAAATCCTAATAGGTCTAATCATATAGATCCCTTATCATTTACTCACAATATTCTTTATAAATATGTAAATCAATTGACAAATTATGTTTAATATGATCATGATTGTGCCTAATAATAATGCTTATATAGATGAATAATATACTTATGTAAGTGAAGGAAATGACTATGATAGTAATGATTATGATGATGTTGAATATTGGAATGGTAGTGATTTATATTTCTATATTTTTATTAAAGAATAATAAAATTAAAACATGCTTAAAATTAAAGAATTAAATTCTCCTTCTCCTTCTGTACATTCTTCCACTAGTTATACACTAGGGAAATAACAATTAATACTAAATTAATTAATACCCTTTTGATTCTATTAGGATTCCAATTAAGAATGAAGATAATCTAGAGTAAAATGGATAGAGGATTTACATTATAAGTCAAATTATGTTATTATTTATACATATGTTTCTAAAAAAAATATAGTTTTTAGTTCTATAGAATATGATGCTACTATTTCTATTGGAGAAGAATGTGATGTTTTTACTTATTCTCAAATATAATGTGATGATATTCTTTATTCTATAAAAATAAATATGATGATAATTTTAAATTATGAAATAATGTCTAGATATGCAATATAATAATGATTTTAATCCATGAAATGATATAAATGTTTGTAATTAAGTTATTACACCTAGGTTTAATAAATGGGGTAAGATTAAACCTTTGCGTGTGTTTCCCTAACCTATTGGAAATAATATCCCTATGATAACCATTAACAATAAAATTCATAAATTGAATAATCCTCTTAAAAAATTTAGTGTAACTTCATAAGATGTCATATAATTGATGCATGTTATATATGGATTGAAACAAAAATTACATCATCTCTCACTAGAAAGTAAAGCATATTATGCTTGGGTTGATTCTAAGTCTATACATGGAAATATCATAGCGTACAAGATTAGTAATTCATGCATTCCCTATGACTTCATCATGCCTACACTTATATTATTATTTTTAATTAGTTATTAATTATTAAAACTTAATATCTTTATAGCACCAATATAAAATATAATACA